>BQNB010000595.1:4186-22279 GCA_026074375.1 Tanacetum coccineum | reverse complement strand
CATACTATCTGTCTCTTGGGTAGGGATGAAATGTGTGGATTTGGTAAGGCGATCGACAATGACCCAGATTGTGTCATGTCTGTTTAATGTTTTGGGCAGTTTTGTGATGAAATCCATTGTGATTCTCTCCCATTTTCACATAGGAATCTCTGGTTGTACCAGTAAGTCGGATGGCTTCTGACATTCTGCCTTAACTCTAGAACATGTCAAACATTTACCAACATATTTAGGGATGATTGCCTTCATGTTGGTAAAAATTGACCTATTTATGTGGGTGTAGTAGGAGATGCCCAATTCTTAACTGCTTCAATCTTGGCGGGGTCAACATGAAGTCCTTGATTATCAATTAAGTGTCCAAGAAATTACACGATACGAATCCAGAAATCACACTTGGAGAACTTGGCATACAACTTCTCGTTCTTGAGTAATTCTAGGATTATTCTTAGATGATTTGCGTGCTCTTATTTGTTACGAGAGTAGATAAGAATATCATCGATAAACACTATCACAAATTTATCTAAGTATGGTTTACATACACTATTCATGAGATCCATGAATACAGCAGGCGCGTTAGTTAAACCAAATAGCATTACTTGAAATTCATAGTGTCCGTATCTTGTTCTAAAAGCAGTCTTGGGAATATCGTCATCCCTGACTCTCAGTTGATGATAGGGTGATCTTAAGTCAATCTACGAGTAGACACTCGAACCTTAAAGTTGGTTAAATAAGTCATCAATCCTGGGTAATGGGTAACGATTCTTTACGATAAGTTTATTTAACTCTCGGTAATTGATACACATCATGAAAGAACCGTCTTTCTTTTTGACAAATAAGACAAGAGCTCCCCAGGGTGAAGTACTTGGTCGGATAAAACCTCGGTCTGCTAACTCTTAAAGTTGGTTAGATAGTTCCTGCATTTCTAAAGGAGCTAATCTATAAGGTGCTCGGGCTACAGGTGCCGCTCTTGGAATTAGATCAATTTGGAATTCTACTTGGCGAACGGGAGGAAGGCCAGGTAGATCTTCAGGAAAAACTTCTGGAAATTCTCTAACTATTGGGATATCTTCTAGTCTTTTCTTGTCTGACTTCTTTTCCATTACTTGGATTGCAAAAACTTGACAACCCCGGGATATATATCTTTCGGTTTTTATACAAGATATGAGATTTAGTTGGGTTTTACTTTGGTCACCTCAGATGATCAAAGTTTCACCGTTGATTGGGATGTGGATGACTTTCTCGTCACAAATAATTCTAGCATGATATTTGGATAACCAATCCATACCAATGACGACGTTGAAACTACCGAGTTTGATCGACATAAGATTAATTTTGAAAGGTTGGTTTAACAAAGTCAGAGTTGCACCCTGAATAACGGTGTTTGTGCTTACTAGGTTTCCGTCGGCCATTTCGATATTGTAAAAGGTATCTATTGTAATGGGTGGAATATTTAGCATAGATGCAAGAGATATGGATATGAAACTTTTATCGGATCCAGAATCAAATAATACTCTAGCTAGATGTTGGTTTAGAAGGAACATACCCGTGACTACGTTCGGGTCTTGGTGAGCATTCCTATCCCTCAACATGTAGGCTCTTTCCTGGGCATTGTTGTTGGTGGTCTTTCAGCACTGATTTGCATAATGCCCTTTCTCTCCAAGGCATGACAAGTAACTATCACTGGTAGCAGATTACTTCCACTGGTTGGCCCTTTTTTTGTGGTTCTTGGTTAGATGGCCCACCTTATTACAAGTATTACACTTAACAGTGCAAGGTCCTGTGTGATGTAGAGTGCATTTCTTACACAAGGGACGGTTTCTAATATACCCATTGTTTTCAATTGGAGTGACAACATAAGACCTGAAGGTTTCCTGTCTTCTATTCTATAACAACCCATAATTTTACAGTATTTCATCAATGTAATATCTACTTATTATATAATATATCACTTTTTCACGGGGAATTTTTTTTGCTTTAATCTCTTATTATGCAACGTAACTTGCATAACTAAAGTTAACGAGCTCACACAACCTACCTATGACAATCCTATCTTCATATATATCAAGCAAACATCATAACATGTCAAGTCAACAATCTAATATCCATTTTATCATATACGTTATTCATTTAACAAAGTTTTCACGACGATAATACCAAATGAGCTTAAACCGTTAACATTTATGCCTAAACCCTAATTTTGGGTAATGTAAACATTTAAGATGAATGTACAAGTAATCAAAGCTCATGTACAAGTAATATAACATCTCATTTGAATATACTTTCCCTCCAAAATAAGGTACAAGTCCTTTAAAGCATAATGTACAAGTCATTAATGCACGATATTCAAAATAGCCGTTTTACCTCTGTTTTCCTAAGAAGGCTTGTACAATCCATCAAGTACAAGTTACAAGCAAGTCATACACTTCATTTACAATCCATATTCATTCTCATTTCATGAAATTACAAGAAACCAAAGTCAAAAACCCTAACCCGAGCTAGATACTAAACTGTGACCCGTTTCTTTGTTTTTATTCATTGTAAACCTAAACCAATACTCAAATAAGTTGTAATAACATAAATTACAACATTAAAAATCACATTCCATCATCATTTCACCATTTTTAACAATAATGTACAAGAATTAAATCTAGAAAACCCTAATCGAACACTAATTTAAACTTTTGACCCGTTTACTCATTTTTACCCATTTTAAACGCAAACCACTAATCAAATCTTTTTGTAAACCCTTAATATAAGTCTTGTAATCCTTAACCTATCATTATTAATCCAATGTACTAGAAAATCAAACAAGAAAACCCTATTCGAGTCCTAGAAAACCCGCGACCTATTTTTGGCTTATTTTGACCCATTTATCAATCAACCATGTGATCAAGCACCTTGATGACCATGCTACTTCAGGTGTAAGTTGCTTACAAGCACCTCAAGCCTTTTCCTTAGTCACCAAGGCTCCAAAATATCCCCTTTGTTGCTTACTTTAGTCGCGGCACCACAAAGAGGCAAACACATCACCATGCTAGTTCTAGCTTACAATATTTATCTTCTAGCCTCTCCACCTCAATCTCTAGCTGATACATAGGTCCAAGATTAGAGCACAAAGACTCCTTAGCCTCTAAGATTGAATTCGAGTATAAATAGGGCTCATAACCCTTCATTCTAACTCATCCCCCACTTCTTCTTTCTATAACCCATAATAGCTGCAACTCTTTTCTCAAGAAGGTCCTAAGAAGTCTCAAGATCAGAAGTGAAGCAAAAGAAACCAAGAAAAGAAGCCCCGGAGTCGTTATTCTAGGCGTACGAAGCTAAAAGTCCCGATTTCAACCCGTTTCCAAACTATAAGCTCAAAACCAGGTTCCATAAGCTTACAATCTGTTTTCATACCCTTATAATGTTCATATGATCCTAAATATACTCTTGTTAAAGTTTTAAAACTCAAAAATCATGCGTTTTCTCTTTTTGATCCAAATCGTGCACCCGAAACCCTAATTTTGTGTTTTTATTAAATCAAATTGTTATAATGGTTACAAGTTGTTATAATCTATTCTATTAAGTTAAACTAATGTTATTATAACCACTTTATCGAGTCTTGAAGGAATTTGAATTAAAAACCTACGCGTTTTTGTTTTAAAACCCTAATTCGACCCGTTTTGATTTCTAGCTTAACGAATCGTTAATCTAAACTTTCGTTATGTTAAAACCTCTTATTTTAGCTTATATTAATAATCTATAACCTGCAAATATCATTTGGACTCTTAAAGATAAGCTTGCATGGCGTTTTGGACTTGTTTTGCAAAAGTATTCCATGCAAGGGTACATATCGTAACTTTCTGAAACTTATAACTAAAAGGGCTGAACATGTCATTTTATCAAAGCTATAACTATAGGGGTCTATTACGTCACTTTCCAAAGTACAACGTTTACTTTTTACATCTTTTAAACTAGAAGGACCAAACTTGTAAAAGTGAAAACTCCAAGGGTATATTTTGCCATTTTTCATTCTTAAGGGTCTAAAATGTAACATTTTGAAAAAGTGTAGAAATGTGTTCAAAACCTTATAAAACATAACTTTAATTAACGCTTGGCGTGCTTATCATTTCTAGTTATAAAGTAAAACACTTAAAACTGATTATGTTATAACTATCATGTCCCGAATCTATATCGCATCACAATACTAGGGAGCTTCATATTAAGGGGTTTCATCTTGGTATTACGTTCTGACTGAGTTGTTGGGTTTACGATTTAAAGTGCCCTAGCTCCTCAAACGTTTACTGAATGACCTCTGAATTATGATGGCCCGAACGGTGATACAATACTCCATAATAATTCAATCAAAGATATACATTATACTTTATAAAGTTTTGAAACATAACAATCAAACTAAGACTTGACATATTACCCCAGGTTGCGTGTGACGAAGCCGTTACTTTCATTTCATATACCTTTGCTATCACTCAGATTTCCCTATACTGTTAAGGTGAGTTCATAGCCTCGCATTTCAATCTTTCAAATATTTTATAAACCCGCGAGGGGGATACATGCTATAAACCATGAATGCAATTATTTATGTATGTTGTCCTGATTTATTATTGCCTAAGTAACTATTTTGCCTTTAAGTCCCCAATATCATGAACCGTTAATTACTCTACGGAGTGAGCGCGAATGTTGTGAATAGATCTATTTGGGATTGGCCTCCCCGTTGGTGTACCCAGTTATACCGGTAACCAATTGCACACCATTAGAATATAACTGCGGGTGTTTTGGCAAAGGCACCCGTTGGGGCTATAACGTATCAAATATATCCCAAGGCTTCGGATTCATGAGCTAATGGCAATAATACTTGTTTTATAACGGGTGTATAACAACGTAACCCAATATCAAATTTGCATTCAAATTATTTAACTTAAACCTATGAATATCACTCAACCTTTGTGTTGACCCTTTTTATGCATGTTTATCCCAGGTAATTGAGCAACTTATGGCATGGAGTGGCATGGACTTGAAGATGGCTAAAACTTGTTATCATTCACATTTTATGTTTCTAGATTTTGGGACATGCCTTTGTAAAACTCTGATTTTAATGAATGATAACGTATCTTTTCAAAACGTCTCTTTTGAGTCTTTTTCTATGATTGTGACTGTTCTACTATGAAGTAATACCCCAGATTAGCTTCCGCTGCTATATGTTAAAATAGGGGTGTTACATCCAGGCCCTGTGCATATCCATTGAAGGTCTTACATTGTTCGCTCTAATGTAAGATTCCCCATAACACATGATTATCATAGGCAACTTTAACAAGAACCCATATATTTGGAACCATGTCTTTAATGCCTGGAAGATCATATTGGGCATCCTTTGCCTTTGTAATTGAAGTCGTGTAGGTCATTGTTGAAACTCCTCCTTGCAGATACTTGAGATCATTGTTGAAGAAGTAGTCAACTGGTACTTTTTGACGATTTCCACTCATAACTAAAGGAAAGGGTTTGGTAAGATCAAATGGATAGTCACCACCTTCTGGATTCTCCCTATCAAGTTTTTCTGAAAGATCCTTGTAATATTCTTCAAAGTTATATTCCAACTCAACATAATTGGTACGTGTGCCTTTGAGAAGTCTGGATACTGGTCCTAACATGGTTTCTTGAGTAAGATTGGTTACTTTTAGGCCATTCATGATGTATGTAGAGAAGTCAATAGGAGTGCTCATCAATTCATCAAAGGTCTTTACGGTTTATCAGCAGAAGATGCAAGAGTCATTAACCATCTTTGAGTTTGTCCTTGTTGTGGAGTCTTGCCAACATTCCAATTAGGATCAGTGGGATCTTGAGGTTGTGTAGGTTTGGTGAACCAGTCACGTTTAGATGCAACCTTTTCCTTAGGTTCTTCATCATCATTACCTGGGTTCTCCTCTTGATCTTGTGGCATATCTGAATCTGCAACCTCAAACTCTGGTTCCTCTGACCGAACAGACTTTCCAGAAGATTTTGGTAGAGACTTGGTGCCTTTGGATGAGCTAGACTGTGATTCTTTGGCTTTTGTACCTTTTGTTGGTTCTGCATCCTTGGTTATATTCCTCTTCTTTAACCCTCGGTCTGATCCAGTGGAAGGGTCTTCATCTTTATCTTTGTCTTTTCGGCTTCTCTTCAGCGAATACACTTTACCATAAGTGGAGAAGAGAGTCTTGTCGAGATCATAAGATTTTATCAATCCTTCATAGCATTCTTTGTGTTCAGGAGCTGCCAGATATGATTCACTTTTATCCATTTTGTCGATAAGAATCTTCTTCAACTCAAATTCTATAAGCGTTGCAGCAGCCTCGGTTGAGAAGACTCATTGGCTAGAATAGCATTCTCAAGTGACTTAGTAACCATGCATTAGATCTCTGGAGGAGAAAAGTTAGACATTTCCTTTGGCAGAATCTGAGGAAGTTGTATCTTGCCTTGCTCTGTGATCCTTGCAGTGATAGATGAAGAAAGGTAGTTCATGAATTCATCTCTTGTGGCTCTGAGTCTTGCGTCTAGATGCTTGATTGTCATTTAAGTTTTTGGTTTTGGTTTTAAACTATTTTTATACTAAAAATTAAGCTAATATTAATTCTAAGATTAAAAACTACAAGGTTAAACTAAAATTGATCTAAAGGATATAAATGACAAATATGCTTGCTAAGTGACGTGAAATGTTCCTTAAGTGCGGGCTTAGGTTTAACGTATTAAAATCCTTACGAAAACTAGTTTCAAGAAATTTATGACAAGTAAGGTAAAATGCTTTTTTTAAATAACAAATTGGACAAGTATTTAAATGATTAAAAGTATATGAATGTATGTAAATTGACTATTAATTTTTTAAACCTTTTTAAAACCGCACTTAAATTCCAAATCACTAATCACTTAGCAAACACAAGTTAAACTACTCACTACGCATCATGATCAAATAAGCAAAGCAAAACATTTTAAATTAAACTACACTATTTAATTGAAAAAGGATAGAAAATAGGACCAAATTGAAGAGCCGCAAATAAACGATAACCACCCGATCTTACAAACTTAATAAACAAATAAGTTTATCACTTTTAAGCTCTACTTCACTAATTAGCAAATAAATGTGTCAACTTTATCTACTAATTACTTTCATAAAAACTATAAAGATCAAAACTTTATCTATTTATCAACCTTATAAGACCCTTAAGCTCCGGCCTTAGATGTAGAAAGATGGAATAAGAAATAAGACATGAAAAGTTAGGACAAAATAAGCTAATAAGATGAAAAACCTTTTTAGAAAAAATAAGCTATTTTGAAAACTAAATTTTGTAAAAATAAAACTAGATTAAATCTATATATAAAAAAACTACTTTTGAAATAAAAACTAGAATAAGCTAAAAAGCTATCAAGGCTTTTTTGAAGAAATGATGAAGAATATAAGCTTATAAATAAGCCACTTCTCAAATAAGCTACAAGTACCCTTCGAAATAAGCCCTAGCTTAATAAGCTATAAGAAAAACTAGTAAAGTTTAGAACTTTATGACTAAATAAGCTAAATAATAAGCTTCGAAGATCAAGGTGCCAAACTTAATGAATAAGTCGAGTAGGATACTCATGACACCTTTTTAGCATTCGAATCGAGCTTAATCAAACAATAAGCACTTTTGAAAAAGAAAAGAAAAGAAAAGAAAAGAAAAGAGATTAAAAGATGAGATAAGCAAAAGCTATTTTAGAATTTATTCTAAAGACAATAAGCTAATAAAAAGATGAAAACTTTAGATCTAAATCTATCCGAAACCTAGCGTGTTCAATCAAGTGAACTTTGTGTATCGTGGTTTTTTTAAAGAATTTTAGATCTAAAAAAAATAAGCTCAGAATTAAAAAGCAACAACATTATGCTAGAAATAAGCTTAAAAATATAGATCTATTATTTTTTAGATCTATCACCGAAACAAGTGTTCAATCAACTGTGAAAAGAGACGGGGTATATTTAAAGATTAGGCTAAAAACAATAAGCTAGGAAAAAAAACAATTGAAAATATGGATAAAATTAAGCTAACTCAGAAAGCTCTAAATCAAAAAAATAATATAAAATAGCTTGTTTAAATAAGATATTATTAAAGAAGCTTATTTGATATAAGCTTATAGTGCCATGGGATCCAAAATAAGCTATAAGCATGAGCTTATTTGGAAATAAGCAAAAGAAGAGAAAGAGTGGAAGAATAAGCATAAAGAAAAGTAAAAATAATAAATAAGCATTAATAAAAACCAACCTTAAAGTCAACATCTTCATTCATGAAAAATAAGCAAATAGAATAAGTTGAGAATAAGCTAAAAAACTTTTACAATAATAAGCTAAACTATTCTACTCCTAAAACTACACTACAACTACTATGTGAAAAAAAAGCTAAAAAAAACTCACTCCCACACTACTGCTACGTGATTGTATTTATAGCCCAAGTGGTGGGAGGGTAATTTCGTCATTTCAGGTGTACAACCAATCACATCCCAAGAAACAGGGGCATTTTCGTCATTTTGAATCACCACCGACTTAATCATAGTTTAATCACCACGCCAATCATTGGCATAGATTCCCTGCACTCTAACCTCGTACTGGCACACGCCTACCTCAGACTGACACACGCAGAATGACACGTGTCAGTCTATGATTGGCCAGCCGTCACCTGAGCATGCCACCTCGTACCTAGGACTGACATGTCAGTCACCTGCAACATATGATTAGCAATCATTAGAATGCCACGTGTCACCACCTGAGTGGTGCCATGTGGCTTGCCAACCGTCACCGGAGCCATCGCCGGACCACCGGTCAACGGTGGTCAACGGCGGCGGTCAACGGAGGCGGGCCACCGCCGGACGACCGCCGGACCACCGGTCAACGGTGGTTAACCGCTGCTCAACGTTAGTTGCCAATCGGGTCATGGGCCGGGTCAGGTCGGGTCTAGGTCGGGTCTTGGGCCGGGTCAGGTCGGGTCATGGGCCGGGTCGGGTCGTGAGGGGGATAAACCCCTCTGCAGGATCGAACTTGGGATCTGTTGGTTTGAGACCCTAAGTGACACAGCTTTGCCAACTATGCTATGCATAGTTTCATTAATATAAGGCAAAGTTATTTATTTATACTAGTTTTGGCCTGGGTAAGGTTCATTATAACTAAAGGTTCAAACAGGGACGAAAAAGGTTCAAAATAAAAAGGTTCACATATGAAAGGCCGATACCGTTGGACTCGTAATTTCGTGCTCTTTCCAATGGTGTGATCGAGGAAAATTAACGACTTCGTTTGAACCTTGATAAACGTAAAAACGTCGTCGAAAGTCACCTGAAAATTACCGTTTTTGCTTTGTTTTCAATCATTTGTATCTGTAAGACATAAAAACACAATACAAACATATCTGCAACATATTTATCCATATTTTAGTGTTTTATTCCATTTATTAGCATTTTCCAGGTTACAAATGATGTGTGTTTTAGCACACATCAAAATTCTCCCACACTAAGCCATTGATGGTCCTACATGCAATGTAAATAAAACACGCCCAGAAATAAATAATTAAATCCCCTTTTAAATTATGACCCCTCACAATCAAACAAGAACAGAAAAGGCCTATTAAGAAGGTTCAAAAATCATTTATTTCGAAAGAGCCCCCATTTTAACTACTTATTCAAATAATATTAATAATTAGATAAGAATTAAATAACATTTTTTAAAGGCTTTAAGAACGGCTGAGTTCGTCATCCTATTTTCACAATCCCCAAACTAAGCTTAAAACGAAATCACAGCCAAATATAAGATTAGATGCTAACACTACTCATAAATGCTAATTGTGTAAGTATAAAACTTACTTTTCACTCCCATTATCATAAATTTCCTTAAGGTTTTTTTTTATTATAGTGACAAAATAAATTTTGTCATATTTTATCAGAAAGGTACCCGGTTTAGAACAACTATTAGTTTGAAATCCTTTCTAATGAGACGATATGGTGAGAATTTCGGGTCCACATTAAGTTCTAAATTCGCATGTTTTGGGGTTATCCTTTTTATTTCATTCCGCAACAAAACAGCTCATCTAAGAGTCAGAGAACGGATAGGTTATTTAGATAATACGTAGTCGAAATTTGGCTTTATACTTATTATTATTGCAACATTATTAATACTGGTCCTTTAGATGGATGCTAAACTCGGTTGTGAGCGGCAAGATGCATAGCAAACATATTTTGACCATCGGTAATTCCTCAACCTTTTAGAAGGCTGATACTATCGTTGTGAGCCGGCAAGGCAGACAAATTTTATCAGTCTCGGATTATTATAACTATGTGCCTTATTTTGAAGACTGCAACATCGGTTGTGAGCCGGCAAGATGCAGTAAACTTTTATCAGCCCACAGTTTTATTATTATTATTACCTCCACCCTTTAAACGACTGTCACATCGGTATGCGAGCCGACCATGATCCAAAAGTCTTATTTCGGCTTCGGTTTATTACATAATTATTATTATTATAGCCAAATTTCAAGTCCTGTGGTCTTTTAACAACTGCCACATCGGTATGCGAGCCGACCATGGTCCAGGAGTCTATTTCCCCACAACATTGACAAAACCTCGACGTGTACCTTACTTTCACCAGAAGGAATCTCTACGAAGTGATTTAAACTAAGAATCGCAAAAACCAAAGCAACTTTATTTTATTCAACAATTATATAGCGTTTAGTAAGCTGGGAGCTAACCCACAATTAACCGCTTATGAGCTCTAATATATCCAACTAATCCCAGAATGATCTAACTTATATTTAACTCTATCATATTTCGTCCTTTGCAAAATTTTAAAGTTAAGCAAACGCTAAGTCTCGAAAGCTAAGGGGAAAGCTAGAGTTTAAAACACGATCAAGTCAAAAGCTACCTTAGTTCTACGGGCCTACTTATTTATATATTTTAATATTTTCATCATTTTTTTATTTATTTTTTATTTTATATATATATCATAATAAAACAATAAAAAATTTAAAATTTTGGTCAAAACGGGGTTGCGTGGGAACACATATAGGCACAGGTATGATCATATTTTGATAGAAATCCCCCCCCCCCACTTAGAATAGAACATTGGCCTCAAAGTTCAAAAATGTCTGGTTTTACCCCCACACTTAGGAATGAAAAAGGCAAATGCAAAAAATTCTAAGTGTGAAAGGGGAAACAATATATATATATACATGATCAGGATTGAGGATTCCATAAAAAGCAGAAGATTGAAGACCGGATGATTGGAGGATTGAAAACAAGCACGGGTTAACTTCACAAATGTCGAAGAAAAACTCTTCTCATAAATCTTGGGGTCGAAAACTTTGTCCTCGGTAATCAAATCATCAATTAGAGCATCGTACAAAATCTTCTTCCAATCATTTTCTTTTGATGCCAAATCAAATAAATCATCATTCTCTTCGAGAGGCGGTTCATCGATGAATCCCTCGAGAATGGACATAACGCTTATAGAAGGATCATGGTGAAGTAAAAGCTCAACGTTGTCTCTATGAGTGAAAAACTCATCCTCATTAGAATCGAAAAGAGGTGTGACTAGGAAAGTCGACTCATCAAGGTTGGAATCATAAGAAACCTTGCACTCGATGTCCTCTAACACCTCATCAAAAAGAGGATTTACGTCACTAGAGATATATTCGTCATCAAATTCGAAAAGGGGTTTTCGTGTAAATTCTTTTAACTTTCGAACGTCCTCATCGGATAGTGACTCGTTATCACTAGAGGTAAAATCATTTGAATCGAAAAGAGGGTTAGAGAAAGTCACAGATTTTTCCTCAAAAATGGGAGAGAAATCATCACTCGAAGGTAAAACATTCTCACTATCACTACCGGATGTATCCTCGGACTCTCTTAGGATTGGAATAAGATCCTCGGCACTGGACTTTATGAATTCGTCCGATTCCTTTTCAAAAATAGTGCTAAGTTCCTCATTCCCCATTATGAGAGAATCCTCGGGCTCCATAATAGAAGAGACGGGTACAAGAGCAATAGACGGAGAAATTTAAGGCATATCTTTTAAAGGAATAGAATACTCCTCGTCATCATCGTCATCATCGCAAGTAAAATTGAAATGTCTCGAAGGCTCAGGAGTATGAGTACTAATATTAGCCGCTTGCTTTCTTCGAATTACCATTTCACAAAATGATCGCACCATGTAGAAAATTTCAATATATGGACTTCTTTAGTTTATCCCAATCCATCGTGCACATCACTGATCCTTTGCTGATTAAGATCTTCTTGTGATTGCTGGAATAACTGCGGGGAGTTGGTCAAAACGGATAGTTAGAATTTGTTCAAAGTGGGTTTTGAATTCATTCGATTGAACATTGAAAACTTTTCATGAAGGACCCCCACAGTTTTCACAGCAAGAAATTGTTATGGTAAACTTCGGGGTGAATTTTACGGATTAATAATTATCACTAAATTTTGATTGTAGACGGTTCCTGCGTCATTAGACAGCCGGGACTCGTGATGTACAATCGTAACCCATAGTTGAGAATCGTTCCAGCATAACTCATACGGAGTATGTTGTAATGGGGCAGTGGAGCGTTAAGTTGAAGAAGTTCGGTGTTTCTTATAAGATTTAGATTTGGGTTATAGACAAACTCATTTCGGATTCCTACATTGCTACAGCCCGGACCAAGTTTCCACATTATACGCGCTCCCTCCACACCCTACAGAGCAACACAAAATGTTATACTGAAGACATGTACGAAGAATTAATCTAATAGAGGATAAAGAAGTTAAGAATTAAATGAATAAGTGGAATAGAGGAAGTATTTATTTTTGAAATTTTTTATAAAGATAATATTAATAAAAAAAATTGGTATTTTTAATATTTATAAAAGAAAAGGAAAAATAAAAATAAGAAGAAAAATATTTTTGAATTTTTATATTTTTTATAAGAACAAAAATAAACTTTCCGAAGAAAGGATCTTCAAGGCTCGAACACAAACAATCCCGTAAAAATCGCTACACCTCTCCCCGGCAACGGCGCCATTTTGATGTTCGTCGTTGTTACAACGCGTTTAATCAAATAAAACCCTCCGATATATTATATATATATTTATAAAATACATATACGTATACGCAAGCTAAGTATCATACAAATTATTCTTAGGAAAGAATAAAAAGTAATCAACACGGGTATCGTTTTCCTCGGTGAGAGGTGAATGGAAATCTACGTTCAAGTTATAAATCGAGCTTGATTGTCATTTAAGTTTTTGGTTTTGGTTTTAAACTATTTTTATACTAAAAATTAAACTAATATTAATTCTAAGATTAAAAACTACAAGGTTAAACTAAAATTGATCTAAAAGATATAAATGACAAATATGCTGGCTAAGTGACGTGAAATTTTCTTAAGTTGCGGCTTAGGTTCTAACGAACTTAAAATCCTTAGAAAACAAGTTTTCAAGAATTTAAATGACTAGTAAAGTAAAACTGCTTTTTTTTAAAAACAAATGTCAAGGATTTAAATTGCATTAAAAAAGTACATGACGGTATGATAATTTGAATTTTATTTTTTAAACCTTTTTAAAACCGCATACTTAAATTCCAAATCACTAAATCCACTTAGCCAACACAAGTTAAAACTTCTCACTACGCATCATGATCAAATAAGCACGGCCAAAACATTTAAATTTAATAACAATATTTAATTGAAAAAAGGATAGAAAATAGGTCCAAATTGAAGAGCCGCAACATAACGATAACACCGATCTTCACAAACTTAATAAAACAATAAGTTGATCACTTTTAAGCTTCTTACTTCTCTATTTGCAAATAAAAGTGTCAACTTTATCTACTAATTACTTTCATAAAAATCTATAAAGATCAAAACTTTATCTTTTTATCAACCTTATAAACCCTTAAAGCTCCGGCAAGAAAGAGATGTAATAAGATGGAATAAGAAAATAAGACACAATGGGCAAAAGTTAGGACAAAATAAGCTAATATGAAGAAAAACCTTTTTAGAAAAAAATAAGCTATTTCTTTTTGAAATTAAATTTTGTAAATATAAACTCTAGATCTATTTAAATCTATATAAAGAAAACTAATTCTTAATTAAAATCTTGAATAAGCTAAAAAGCTAATCAAGGCTTTTTCAAAAGAAAGGATGGAGAATATAAGCTTATAAATAAGCCACTTTCTCAAATAAGCTACATAGTACCCTTCGCAAAATATGCTCTAGCTTAATAAGCTATAAGAAAATACTAGTAAAGTTTAGAACTTATGAACTAAATAACGCTAAAATAATAAGCTCTCGAAAGATAAAGGAAAAAAGTCTTCAAAACACCCCCCCTCCCCTCCCCACCCCCCCCACCCCCCCCATCCCCCCCCCCCCCCCCCCCACCCCCCCCCCCCCCCCCCCCCCCAACCCCCCCCCCCCCCCCCACCACCCCAACCCCCCCCCCCACCAACCCCCCCCCCCCCCCCCCCCCCCCCCTCCCCCCCCCCCCCCCCCCCCCCCACCCCCCCACCCCCCCCCCTCGCCTCTAAGACTTATGACTAAGTCGTGTAGATATCTCTTGGACACCTTTTTTAGCATTTCGATCTCGAGCTTATCAAATCATTAAGCACTTTTGAAAAAGAACCAAGAAAAGAAAAGAAAAGAAATGAGATTAACAAGATGCGATACGCAAAAGCTATTTTAGAATTCATATTCTAAAGACAAACTAAGATAATAAAAAGATGAAAACATTTCCAGATCTAAATCACTACCCGATAACTAAGGTGTATTAATCAGTGAACTTGGATCGGGTACTATTTCCTAATGATTTAGATCATATAGACACAAATAAGCTCGTAATTAAAAAAGCATCAAAATTTATGCTAGACAGAAAATAAGCTCTTAAAAATATAAAGCATTCTATTATTTTTATTATCTAATTCACCCGAAACCAAGGTGTTCCAATCTGATCCGTGATAACATAGCAGCGGTCAATTTAAGGCTCGCCCCTCTCGATTTTAAAATATAATAAGCTTAGAAAATCATATGCACCACATCCGCGAACATAAGCTAAAATAAGCTACATCTCACACGAAAGCTCTAAATCAAATCCAATATATAAAACTCAAGCTACATATATAAAATAAGCTATTAAAGAATCTTATTTAGACACTTCCTAGCTTAAGAGTCAGGGACTCTAAAAATAGCTATAAACATGAGCTTATTTGGAAATAAGCAAAAGAAGAGAAAGAGTGGAAGAATAAGCATAAAGAAAAGTAAAAAAAAGTAAATAAGCATTAATAAAAACCAACCTTAAAATCAACATCTTCATTCATGAAAAATAAGCCAATACAATAAGTTGAGAATAAGCTAAAAAGCTTTTACAATAATAAGCTTAAATAAGCTAAACTATTCTACTCATAAAACTACACTACAACTACTATGTGAAAAATAAGCTAAAAAAACTCACTCCCACACTGCTGCTGCGTGATTGTATTTATAGCCCAAGTGGTGGGTGGGTAATTTCGTCATTTCAGGTGTACAGCCAATCACATCCTAAGAAACAGGGGCATTTTCGTCATTTTGCATCACCACCGACTTAATCATAGCTTAATCACCACGCCAATCATTGGCACGAATTCCTTGCACTTTGACCTCGTACTGGCACACGCCTACCTCGGACTGACACACGCAGAATGACACGTGTCAGTCTATGATTGGCCAGTCGTCACCTGAACATGCCACCTCGTACCTAGGACTGACATGTCAGTCACCTTCAACATATGATTATTTTTTTTAAGGCAAATCATTATAATGCCACGTGTCACTACCTGAGTGGTGCCACGTGGCTTGCTAGCCGTCACCGGAGCCATCGCCAGACCACCGGTCAACGGTGGTCAACTGCGCACTCAACGGTGGTCAACGACGGTCAACGGCGGCGGACCACCGCCGGACCACTGGTCAACCACCGTCGGACCACCGGTTAACGGTGGTCAAACGCTAGTCAACGGTAGTGGCCAACCGGGTCATGGGCCGGGTCAGGTCGGGTCTAGGTCAGGTCTTGGGCCGGGTCAGGTCGATTCATAGGCCGGGTCGGGTCGTGAGGGGGATAAACCCCTCTGCAGGATCGAACTTGGGATCTGTTGGTTTGAGACCCTAAGTGACACAGCTTTGCCAACTATGCTATGCATAGTTTCATTAATATAAGGCAAAGGTATTTATTTATGCTAGTTTTGGCCTGGGTAAGGTTCATTATAACTAAAGGTTCAAACAGGGACGAAAAAGGTTCAAAATATAAAGGTTCACATATAAAAGGCGAATACCGTTGGACTCGTAATTTCATGCTCTTTCCAATGGCGTGATCAAGGAAAATTAACAACTTCGTTTGAACCTTGATAAACGTAAAAACGTCGTTGAAAGTCACCCGAAAATTACCATTTTTGCTTTGTTTTTAATCCTTTGTACCTGTAAGACATAAAAACACAATACTAAATAATTTGCATCATATTTTTCCATAATTTAGTGTTTTGTTCCTTTATTAGCATTTTCAAGGTTACCATAATGATGTGGTTTTAGCAACATCAGCCGCATATGAGATTGTGGGTGTGAAGACTCCTGCTGAAAATGCTGCTCAAGTGAACTCAGTAAACCACTTGGCGTTGGGATTTCTGGTGGAGCAAAGTTAGAAACTTCCTTTGGCAGAATCTAAGGAAGTTGAATCTTAACTTGCTTAGTGATCCTAGTAGTGATAGATGCAGAAAGGTGGTTCATGAATTCATCTCTGGTGGCTCCTAGCCTTGCATCTAGATGATCATCAACTAAAGTTGTCACTTGAGTGTGGAGAGGATCCTTTTTTAGCTCAACAACTTCTTTTTCCAATTGTGACTCTGTTGTTGAATTGGAAGACGGATGCAAAATCAGGAAATGTAGATTGAGGATTTATAGCTTCGGTTATTGGTGGTGGTGTAGATGTTGATTGTTGTGGTGGAGGAGTGAAGGATGGTAATGATTGTGGGATGACGGTGGAGTATACTAGTGAAGAATCGATGATAACCGGGACAGGTACTGTAAGGATTATGGGTGTTTGCTGGCTTGGTACTTCATGATGGACGTGAACATCCATTGGAGAAACAGTTTCTGCATTAGTATGGGAATATCTCAAAAATTCATGAATTTAGACGCCAAGTCGGATGAGTGAGAAGAGCTGGTAACTGGGACTTCAGTCTTCTGTGGAACAGAAGAAAGTGTTACATGAGCATCTTTTATGACTTGAGAGATCTCTGGATTTTCATTCCCTCGCTGGACGTTAATCACTTTAGCATCGGTACCCTCCTTTTGAACCGTCTCATGATCAGCTTGAACTGGTTTATTCAGCCGTATATCAACATCATTGTATAGTTGACTGGTAGTATAATCCATCTCTTCATCTTCATCACCTTCAGCTTTATCAGTAATCTTTGTTTCATCTTCACCATGAGAATCGTTGGACGGGGTTTTAACAAACTCGTCCTCCTCTTCTTCTTCATCATCTCCTATCTCTTCTTCATTTTCTTCATGATCGGACTTGGAACCCGATTCATTCTCATTAGTTTCATGCTCGGAATCCGACTCTTTTTCACTGTCAGATTGGGTACTTTTATCATCACTGTCATTCTCTTCATCACTGCCGTTACTTTCTGAGTTATTATCATTATTGATGTCATCTTCATCATTTCCCTAAGATCCAGCTTCACTTTCAGTTGATTCTTCTACAGTCACATCGGGAACCTCTGGTTTAACACCAGTTCCTTCATTTGTGACAGAAGGTTTGATTTTTACAGCACTTGGAGCAATTTTGGTTACAGTACTAGAACCACTTAGATGAGTCTTGTAAAAGTCCCTCAAGCTCTTCTTTCTAGCTTCTTCATACTGAGCTTCTTTAGTTAATGCCACTTCAGAGAGCAGATCAATTCCTTTACGCTTCTCAACAGTCATCTTTTCCTCCTTCTTAGACAATGGCATCTCAGGAGTTTCTCTAATAACAACACCTCTTCCTGGAGCCTTAGTGTGCCTCTTTGTAGGTCTCTTTACTATCTTTGACTTCCCTGTAGGTTCTTTAGGTGAAACTA
>BQNB010000594.1:148389-165453 GCA_026074375.1 Tanacetum coccineum | reverse complement strand
AAAATAAGTCTAAATGTACAACTAAGCTGAAACAGATTAAGGTTGAACTACAAACTACTACTATGAAAAATTCAGATCCTAATTCTAACATTAAGGCACTTAAATTTAAAATAAAAACTGATATGCAACAAAGAATTATGACAGAGTTTGCTAACCCTCAAGGCACCAATGCATACCTCAACAAGTTATAATCTAATGCATACTGAGACCATTAGAAAACATGAAACAATCAACAAAAAGCATCTTTACAAAGTCTAACTTAAAAGCTTATACCAACTCTTTTAAAACCACAATTTCAATTTATGATTACTGAAAACCTTAAATGATGATTAAATTTAAAACAAAACTTAAATGAACTGACATAAGGGGTTAATTAAAACTTGTTTAAGTGGCTTGGTGACCCAAAACCATTTTAAAACTCATTTTGACCTGTTTTTAACCCTTGTCCCAAACACCCCTTTAAAATACCAATTTGCATTTTTGAGCTTGAACAGGTTAAAAATTCTTAAGAATACTCAAAACAAATGAGGAATAAGCCATTATAAGCAGTTGGAACTAAAAATTAAGCAAGAAAAATAAGAAAGATGAAATAAGCAGTTAATGTGAATTAAGACAGATTTGCATAAAATTTGAAATTTCATTAAAACATAAATGATTACAAAGCTTAAAAAATTTAAATGACAGAATTTAAAAGTCTAAAAACATAAATTAAAAAAAAATAAAACTTAAATTAATCTACTCTTAGTTACTTTCTACTTCTTTCTTCTTTCTCTTTTATAAGCTGCCTCTTCTCTTCATAGTGTGCTTGTTGTGTTTTTTCTGTGAGAGGAAACCAAAACACATCTTGGCCCTTCATTAGCCTTGGTCCCTAATCCAGTGAATCCTAGCCATTTAATTTTTTTATCTTTTGTCTTGATGAATGGGAGGGTTAGGGATTGCTAAGGTGGCAATAAGCCCATGTGAGGTGAGATAAGGTGTGTATAAGGGTTGGTCGACATAGGGGAGAAGAAAGGGGAATAGTGTTTTGGCTGGTAGTGCAGAGAAGGATACACACTGGAAGATGATGAACAGTGTTCGCGCACTTTTTAAAAGATAGGGAAATGGCAAGTTTAGCCCCTGAGTTTATATAGTTGTATTGCATCCATCTTCCTTTTACTTTGCATCTTTAGTCCTTTTTGTTTGTAACAATTTGCACCGTTAGTCCTTAAAGGACTAACGGTGTAAGGGATAAAAGGAAATGAGATAACAGGCTTGTTATAAGGGGTTATGGGTTTAGTTTTGGGCTTGTGTTGGGCCGACAATTATAAAAGAAAAGGACTTGGGCTTTTTTGGTTTTTATAAGGTTTGTAATATATAAGTGGGCTGACCCGGGCCCACTAGGTGGATACGGGTGGGCCCACTTTTGACAATTTAAGTGTTCGGGTTTGGTTTTTGATGCTTTTTCCAATGCCACTTCTCTGGGTTGACTTTGACTTTGACTTTTTGACTTTTCACTTTCATGCTCTTTTCGTTCTCATGCTCGGTTTTGTCGTTTTGGCTTTAATTTTGTCCTTTTCTTGGATTTCCGTTTCCTGCACAATACAAATGCAAAACATACAAATACAATGTATTTTTGGTACGTTTTTGGTCATTTAAGTCCGGTTTTAATGGAAAATGGTATGTGTAATTAAGCACATACCATGCATCAATGCTAGTTAGTACTGCTGCTATGGTTCAAGAAGATAACATCAAAGATAAAGGTAAAGGAATAATGGAGGAATCTGAAGAAGAACAGTCCAAGAGAACAAAATTACAGCAAGAACAAGATAGGCTTATACATGAAGCAGTTGTGAGACTACAAGTGGAACTGGATGAAGAAGAAAGACAAAGGATGGCTAGAGTTCATACAGCAGCTCAATCTTTTACTGAGGAAGAATAGGAAAACATCAGAGCAAGAGTTGAAGCTGATGAAGAGCTAACAAAAAGACTACAAGTAGAGGAAAGAAACAAGTACAGTGAAGTTGATCAAGCAAATATGCTTGTAGATCTTATTAATCAAAGAAAGAGATATTTTGTTGCACAAAAAGCTGAAGCAAAGAGGAACAAGCGCATGACATAGGCTCAATAAAGGAATTATATGATGAATTACATCAAGCACATGGGAAGTCATACACTGCAGCAATTGAAAAGATATTCTTTTGATGAGCTCAAGGAGTTATTTGAAACTACAATGAAGAATGTCAATGCTTTTATACCAATGGAGACTGAAGATAGAGAAAGAGCTTCAGAATTACAATTACTGATTTTGCAGAAGTTGGAAGTTCTAAGAGAGCTGCAAAAGTAGGACTTGATCATGAAGGTTCTAAAAAGCAAAAGACTAATAAAGCTTCAGAGTCAGTTCAAGAATTGCCAGATGAAGAAGAAAAAAATTGCCACAAGAGGATTTACAACAGATGATGATGATAGTTCCTGTGGAAGAAGTTTATGTTGAAGCCTTACTGGTCAAATATCTAATCATAGGCTGGGAGGTTTATTCTGAAGATACAAGAAGGTATTGGAGAATTATCAGAGTTAGAAACCATATAGAAGTTTATCAGATTTTTACTGATATGTTGAAGAAATTTGATAGAGATGACCTGGTTAAGCTTTGGGATTTGGTTAAGGAGAGGTTCAGTACAAGAGAGCCTATAAATGATAAAGAGAAGGAATTGTGGGGTGAACTAAAGAGATTGTTTAAACCAGATAGTGATGATACTCTATGGAAGCCTCAAAGGTATATGCATGATCCTTTAGTATGGAGGCTTTATGATACATGTGGTGTTCACCATGTATCTTCAGTAAGAGGACATGATATTTTCATGCTGGTAGAGAAAGATTATCCATTGTCAAAAGGAGTTCAGATGTTGATGTTGGGTAACAAGCTGTTAGTAGAACAACATTCAGAGATGGCAAATGAGCTTTTAAGGAAAATCTTCATACAAGCAAACAGACCAAGACAATAAAGTGTTTGGAAGCATCCTCTTAGCACAGATGGTTTAATTCAGAGAAACTTGTAGATTTGGATGACAATCACAAGTTTAGGGGAGGATTGTTGGGATTTAAACCTATCACACTTAGTACTGCCAAGAGAAGAGTTTATACTGCCAAGCTTAGTTAGTACTGCCAGAGTTGAAGATAGTACTGCTAGAAGAAAGTTAGTACTGCCAGTACTAACTTAACACTGCTGAAGATTAGAGAAAATAGTCTAAGTCATTAGTACTGTTAGTTTAATAGTTAGTGCTGCCAGTACAAAGTGTTAGTACTGTCAGTTTATTAGTACTGTTAGTTATAATAGTTAGTACTGTTAGTTATATAGTTAGTACTGCTAAAGTGATATGCATGAGATATATTAGGAATAGATATGCATTGATCACTTGACGCGTTTTGTAAGCCCATTAGGGTTTCTTGGTGTATAAAAGAAACCCTAAGGCATAGTTAGTGATATAGATCTAGAAATCATTTTCTCATAGTTAGTATTCATAGTTTCAAGGTTATTCTGTAACTTTGATTGTGTTCAATATATTGAAAGTTTAGCAAGATCTTGTTTTACTATTTCATTGTTCTTCTTAGTATTACAAACTAGTTTCCGTATAGTTTGTAGTATTCACAATCTTAGTTTCTATTATAGTTGTCTTGGATCTATCCAACACAACTAAGCTTTAACAAGCTAAGTAAGATCTGTTCAAAAGGAATCAACAGAATGCCTTTCTGGACCAAAAGAATTTGTCACCTTGCGTATGCACTTAGTATAGTGTATAACAAGCAAAATAGTCTGCGCATTGCGTGAGGCGTTATTTTTTCACGAGCCGATTTCATGAGAAGTGAGTAGGCTCGGTATGTGTAGTACGATACTCACGGACAAATGGAACATGGAAATTTTGAAATTAAGAATAGATGTTAATTGTTAGCAAATAAATGAGGTGTAATAAGACTAGACTCACGATATTGGCTAATGTGATGTCGTGTAGGGTCAATTATTTGATTATCAAGTTTTAAATTTATATTTAGCCGACAAACCTAAAACAACACTTTAACAAGCAGTGTACCAGTCAAGATGGAGTTCGCGGTAAGTAGGGTGTCGAACACTAAGAGTGGAACATTAATCCTATATTCTATCAGTATTTTAATTATTCAATTTACTGGTTAAACCTATGCTATGTACGTTGTCTAATGATATGGGGGTTTTCAGCCTGAGAGACTGGCACAGGTTTGGTGCTGACAAATATCAATTCTATAGAAAATAAACACAAAAGAAGAAGATTAGAAGATAAAAAAGCGGTACAAGCCAAATGATAGAAAACTGTATTAGCCATATTAAATCCGATTCAATGCTGGTTTGTTTGTTTTAGTGCAATAATTTACTTCTCTCGAAGCGGCATATCAATCTTAAGACTTAGGCGGGGCATCATCCTAAGACCTAGACACGATTAATCCTGTCACAATTAATGCATCCGCATAAAGCATCCTTTAGTTTAGTTATAATCTATCTTAGAGAATTAAAGCAGTGGTGATCCTGTTAAAACCCTAGCCCAACGGGACTTTACCCACTTATTGTTTGACGGTGTTTTATATACTGGTAGTCCATTATGCAAATCTTTATCAGTTAATTAAGAGCATGATTGCTGAAACATAAACTGGTCATCTACCAGTCCAACTAAGCTCATAATTCAAAGACAAAGATAGAACATTATTTGTGATCCTATTGGTCTAGTAATATGAAACACGATATGGAGAGTTATCCCAGTATCTAGATTACTTGGTCTGTATCACTAGATCTAGTTGAATGATAGGTCGGATATTCAAACACATAAACAAGTATGAGATGATAAACATAATTAAACAATCAACGATAAATTAAGAAATCGATTTTAAAACAAACCAAACATTGAACTTTCATTAAGATAGTTAATACCCGAGGGTATTAGCCCACAACCATTGTAATTATACAAGCGTAATCAAACAATTAAAATCAAACGATTAAGAGAGTAAAAATTACACGATGTCTTCTATGGAGTCGTGATCAATGCTTGACCTTGGTGGCTGATCTTCTCTTCTAAAATTCATCTTTTAGTGAGTATCGTATAAAGAATATGATATTGCACACTTAAAACTCATTTTTTGAGTCTTCTATTTATAGTGTCTGAAAAGACTCGATACATCGTATCTAGCAAGGTCGATACGACGTATTGGGTTGGATTCCTTGGAGTGTGCGCTATGTTCAAATCAATCAGTGATATCATTCCCAATTTACTTGATTTACTGTATCTTCAAATAGCTATCTTCATGGATACGACGTATGTAGACAGCATGAATACGCCGTATTGGGAATTGGTCAAATGTATTTTCTTGTGAAGTCTTGGCGCAAATACGCCGTATCTCTTTTGTTGGATACGGCGTATTGGTGAAATTTTAGCAATCTTCAAATATCATTGTTTTAGCTCCAAATTATGCGCCTTTTAGCTTGTCTTCACAAAACACTCCTGAATTACTGCATTTATCAACTTTAAAGCAATTAAGTACCAAATAATGCAATAATTATATAAAAGTAGGAAAATAGATGGGATAAATGATATAATAAAGTGACGTTATTTGATGTCATCAAATATCTCCCCACTTGAATCCTACTTGTCCTCAAGTAGACTTTAGAAAAAAAGTTTAGTTTATGAAAATGTACCCCAACCAAAGTTGAGGATTTTTCGTTTAATCATCATTTTGTCCTAATCACCTGTACATAACCAAGCTCCTCACGAAATACGGAAATGAAAACACTCAGATCACTCAACTAATCTTGGGTGCAACATTTAAGTAGTAAGCTTAATTTCTTGGTCGTGATTAGCTTTGTATTATAGGCTTGGCAAGGATACACATCTCCCTCGCTAAAGTTGAGGAAGAACAAGTCAAAAGCTAAATTTTGTTAAGAAGGCTTACGGTTGATCATTCAACAGTCTTTCACCGTAAGTACCACACCAACAAGGCAACTGTATCGTACATACACGGCCGTAACGACGGAATAGACATATACAATCCGAACACATCCCTGTTCGTGTTTAACCAGCGGTTAGGATGAAGAATGATATAGGGTAGGAACCTTCTAACGTTCACCAAAAGTCATAAACCAACAAGGCAGCTAAGACATGCATACATGGCCGTAACGACGGAATAGACATGCATGCTCGAACAAGTCCTCGTTCGAGTGGACACTAAGGTTAGTTGCTAGGAAAGGGAAGTAAAATAGGTGTTAAGTAAAATTCATGAAACAAATAGATTAAGCCAACAAATAAGATGCGGTTGCTAGTAACTTTCTCCCGACCGTTCCATGACAAAGACTTGAACATATAGACATATGCCTCGATCACAGAAATGAGAAAGAAAACCTAACTTGGCGTTCCTATAACGGTCAACTTCCCTTACATCCTGCTCTTTACATACTTTTACATAAGTGGTGATATCGGCCACTTTTTACAAGACTTTACATCGTTGATTTTTGTAACGTATCAACGAATAATCGATCCTTCCAAGTAATTCCTTCGGTATAAACTTCTTTTGAACCGACTATATTTCTTCTTTCTCTTTTTTTATACATCATAAACCTCGGTTTAATTCCACCATCTTCACTATCATAATTCATCCGGATAATCTTTTCCTTGTAGTACTTTTTCTTCTTCGGACATGATTTATAATCGCGAAAGTAGCGAAACTTACGAGCTACATATTTTTCCCATTGCATTGTGCAATTTCCCGACCATTACAGAGATAGAAAAATTTCACTTTGACACAGGAAATACAAAACTTTACACGAAAGAAACTAGCAACATTGGTAAAATAGGCTTAATCTACACGGTAGGCTAAGGTGCAAAGGTGTAACGAAACATATAATATGGTGTAGAAAAAAAAGGAATGGCTCAACAAGTTGTTCTAGGGAATTTTACTCTAAAAATGAGAGTAATCAAGGGTTACACGGGAATTAACTAACCAGTGTGGTTAGTTATTTTTACGACATGTAGGCTATTTGGTTTAATCCTAGAAATTTATCAGTTGAACATGTTCTTCCATCTAAATCCATAGTACTAATCATGGCGGTCTAGAGTGATATACCAGGCCAAGTTCTAAAGTCTACTATATCACCGGCACACTCATAATTTTGTGGAATTTTTTAGTAGACAGTTGGAAACGGAATAGGCTTAATTCTCACAATATGTATCAAGGGTTATAGTGCGCTAGGTAATGTAACTAGTGATTTTTACAAAAGTCATGCAGAAACAAATAAATTTTGGCCATTTTTAAGCACTTTGCATGTTATTTTGTAAAAAAGACAAGTACTTTCTAATTCCTCATCCCCCCACTTAAATTATACAACGTCCTCATTGTATAGATAAAACAATTAAATAATAAGGGAAATATAGAATTAGAACAGAAAACTCCCTTATGTTTTGCTCGTGATAATTCTCCAAGATGCGTTCTTGAGCAAAAAGTGTGTTGACTAGGGCTTCAACATGCCCGGATAAGTTCAACACATGTCTTTTTTAGCATATACCATATCATAGTTTCAGCAAGGTCCTGTATAAGAGATTAGAAGACAAGTGCAAATTCTATCTCGCTACAATGGTACAAGAAAACAATTAAACACACAACTGTACAGGGATCAATACGCCGTATCCCAAACCCTAGGATACGTCGTATTGTTCCTGTAAAAACAATTAAATACTGGAAATTAAATATTAAGTTTTTTTTAAACTGATAACGTCCAGATATCTCTATATGTCGTATCTAAAGGGGTTCGATACGCCGTATAGAGTGTCTGGGAAGACAGACTCATGCAACAAACAATTAAAATGCAGCAAACAATTAAAATGACAGGGTTGTCTCTCGGGAAGCACTTTTGTTTCAGCTGGTCTTTAAGTTTGACCTTTTTCCTTCTTACGTGTCGAGCTTTATGAATTCGTTATCACCCGTGTTGAAATTTCTATCGTGGTATTTTTTAACCTATGTCCATTGACCTTAAAGCTCGAACCATCATTGTCGGTGATTTCGACTGCTCCATAAGTGTACATAGTTTTAACTACGAAAGGACCGGTCTATTTCGACTTGAGTTTCCCTGGGTGTAACTTTAAGCGGGAGTTAAATAACAAGACTTTGTCCCCATTTTTAAAATCCTTGTCTCCGCGGAGCCTAGAGTCGTGCCATTTCTTAGTTCTTTTCTTGTAGATTCGAGTATTTTCATACGCTCTGTCTCGTAACTCCATTAATTCGTTAAGCTCCATGAAATGATTTTTTGCAGCTGCCATGAGATCCGTATTACATTGTTTAAGTGCCCAGTATGCTTTATGTTCAATCTCAACTGGTAGATGGCAAGCTTTTCCGTAAACCATCCTAAATGGGGTACATCCTATCGGTGTCTTGTAGGCAGTTCTAAAGGCCCATAATGCATCATTAAGTTTTTTGGACCAATCTTTTGGGTTATATCTGACCGATCTTTCTAAAATACCTTTGATAGCTCTGTTGGTGACTTCAGTTTGGCCATTAGTCTAAGGGTGGTATGTTGTTGATATTCTATGATTCACCCCGCATCTAAGTAAAGATTTTTCAAGTTAGGAGTTACAAAAATGCGTTCCCCTATCACTTATTAAGGCTTTAGGAACCTCAAATCTGGCAAATAGACCTTTTAAGAATTTTACCACCACACGAGCATCATTTGTAGGTAGGGCCTTAGCTTCAACCTATTTAAACACGTAATCTACCGCAACTAAGATATACTTGTTACCCCTCGAGTCAGAAAATGGTCCCATAAAGTCTAGTCCCCAAATGTCAAAGACCTCACATACTTGAATATTGTTTTGAGGCATCTCGTTTCGTGATGAAATGTTCCCTGATTTTTTGACATGCGTCGCACTTCATTACATAGTATTTAGCATCTCTAAAGATTCTAGGCCAATAGAATCCTGCTTCGTAAACTTTTCTACTTGTAACTGAAGCACTATGATGTCCCCTAGTTGGACCAGAATGGCAATGTGCTAAAATTTCAAGGATTTCACTTCCAGCGACGCATCTTCTCATTACATTGTCTGGACATAATCTAAATGCGTGTGGATCGTCCCAAAAATAATTCTTTACTTGAGAGAAGAACCGCTTTGTTTGTGTCTATTCTGGGGGTACCACTTTCCCGACAATGTAGTTGACATAATCCGCATACCATGGTTCTTCGTCATTTAGCTTGGCTTTTAATATCATCAAATGCTCATCGGGAAATTTGTCTTCGATTTCTTCTTTGGCTAATTCCCTTATACAAGCGTAATCAAAAATTAAAATCGAACGATTAAGAGAGTAAAAATTACACGATGTCTTCTATGGATTCGTGATCGATGCTTGACCTTGGTGGCTGATCTTCTCTTCTAAAATTCGTCTTTAGTGAGTATGGTATAAAGAATATGATATTGCACACTGAAAACTCATTTTTGAGTCTTCTATTTATAGTTGCTGAAAAATACTCGATACGCCGTATCCAGCAAGGTCGATACGGCGTATTGGGTTGGATTCCTTGGAGTGCGCGCTACGTTCATAATAAATCTTTGATATCATTCCCAATTTACTTGATTTACTGTATCTTTGAATAGTTATCTTCATGGATACGGCGTATGTAGACAGAGTGAATATGCCGTATTGGGAATTGGTCAAACGCGTTTTCTTGTGAAGTCTTGGCGCTGATACGTCGTATCTCTTTAGTTGGATACGGCGTATTGGTGAAAATTTAAAAATCTTCAAATGTCTTTATTTTAGCTCCAAATTATGCGCCGTTTAGCGTGTCTTCACAAAACACTCCTGAATTACTGCATTTATAAACTTTAAAGCAATTAAGTACCAAATAATGCAATAATTATATAAAAGTGGGTAAAACAGATGGGATAAATGATATAATAAAGAGACGTTGTTTTATGTCATCAGTCCTCCACTTCAAATTTCACTCAATTAACCCCAACATGCATTTAATGCTCACTCCCATGCACACAATCTATTCCTAAATTGTCTAATCAAAAGACTCTTGACCGTTATCCATACGTCACAACTGCAAAAGTAAAAGACAACGGAACGGCCAAACTATAGCCGTAAAAGATAGAATCATGCAACTAGTAGGTTATAGCATTAAATGTGTTCCCAAAACAATTTTAACTATTTCCAAAAATGAAAATTTTAAAATAATCAAAAACCTTTTCACACACCCTCTATAAATACCCTTCATCAAAATAAGAACACACACATATTTTCCAAAAGCAAATAAACTCTGCTCAAATTCTCTCTCAAAGCAAAAGTGTGGGTGTTCTTCAATTTTTCGGTAAAAGCTTATCTCTTAATCAGTTATTAATTGCAATAATTCTTTCAAACGTTTATTTTGGTCAATCGTGCTCCATACAAAGATATCCATCTTCGTATATGTCACACCCCGCCAAGGCGGAAACGCGAGGCGTAAACAAGAATGGATATCATCACAACACATGGTGTCTATATAGAGAATACTAAAATGGAAACTAATGTAAAGCAAAGACACAAAGTGTCATAACAATACCCAAAACCTAATGGTGTCTTTATTAATGAGAAAGAAGTCTCGTTAATAAATGACATGAAAAACATAATCCAAACAATTCATGCAAACGCATTAATTCAAATAGAAAGCATAAATAAACTTCAAGCATCCTACAGTCTCTTCTAGCCACTTCGCTCTATCTTAGCACCATTAAGCTCACCTAAAAATGATGCTTAAAACGTCAACATAAAGTTGAGCGAGAATCATAGGTTTACGACATACAACAATATCCAAAATAAACTTTCGATTAGCTGCTGCAATTACCAAAACAATTCATGACAACAATTAACAACAATGGGACGGAACGTGCCCACGATCCACAATCATATCAACTACATATGTGCGCTACATGGCCTCATATTAGCTCACGCAATCTTGCCACCGTCACACCTCATTTTGAATATTGGGATCCACAATACCAAACATATCATTCACATTACATTAGAGAACTCCTTTTTAATCAAAACTACAGAATTTTAGTGTGACTTTACGCACCTAAAACCCTTACTTAATGACTCTCATAATTCATACCAAAAATCACACATGATCCCTTATGTGTTTACTAACTACCATGAGATTCCCAAGTATTAATTATATGTGTAACCATCTCAAATAAAATCAAACTTCAAAACAGTCCCAATTCGGACCTGCATGCACACTAAAAAGTATGACCCTAAAAACCATACTTAGACAACAAATCAGAGGATAAATATTTTTGGAAGTTTAATAGACACATAGAACTTGACTTCTGTAAAAGGGCTAATCCTAATTCAAATTTTAAGTAGGGGTTTTACTCCCCGAAATCAGACCCAAATCTGACCCGTATTTACTGTTTTGACAACTTTTCTTGCAAACAATATTTCAATGACTTCACGTACTCAAAATCGTTCGAGGCCAGACTTTTTGGAAAGTAAACTCTCTGGACTACAATTTAGACATAAGATTCATCAAAAATATCGTTATTAATCATGAGATATCATCTGAACAACACGACCCAATATTCTGCTCAAACCTAAATCAAGTTTTAACACGAATTAAACCTAACCGATCATACCCATACGATTACAATTAAACCCTAATCATTATGACATGATTAATATCATTAATTTACAGATTTATAAAAACCCTAATTCCATCATAATAATTATTACATGTTTTTAATGATTAATAACTAACAAAGATTAATTAAACATACCTTAAAGCTTGTTTCCTTCACAAAATCAAAACCCTAAATTTTTCTCTTCTTCTTTTTATCTTGGATTGGTCGAACAGTATATGACAGAGATTTATGAGTTTTTATTTTGTATTTATAGGCCTCTAGAATAATCCTAGATAATTCATAATTAGAGTCTTAGTTTAATTAGGCTTGAATTTCTTTTATTTTTTTCCTTTCTTTTTGGGGGGCCGACCCCAACTTTATATATATATATTTATATATATATGTTATTATATCAAATTATTAATTAATTATTTACTTGCATTACCTTAGTTTTTATCAAAAAACCTTAGCTTGTTTGCGTTACCTTTTCGCTTAACGCATTTACTAGATTTTAAGATAAATAACTTTTCACTTCTATTAACCCTAACTTTCCAAAAATAGAAAAATTTCGTTTTTCTTTCATATTTAACTTACATTTCCATCTTCCAAAAGTCTAAAAACTACATAATATGAATCATCATAAATACTTACACATAAATACATACACACAAAATACATAAACGGTCAAAATTCACAAGTCATTTACATGTCACTCAAAAGTGAATGAAATGCACCCATGCAAACTCCATATGGTTTTACTCGAGTACGGGAATTGAATGCAATCATGTATATCTATTCCATCGTTATGGATGTGTATATGTGATTTGTCGTCCTTGTTGGTTTACGACTTTTGGTAAAGACTACCAGTCCTATTGTTTAGCTTATTCAAGTTAAGGTTCGAATGCAGTCATATGTGTCTATCCCATTGTTATGGGTGTGTATGTGTGATTTAGTCACCTTTTCTAAAATATTGGTATCGATAGAGATTGGAAAGAGTGATCTGTAACACCCTCAAATCTGAGCACGCAGCGGAATGTTTGAATATCCGAGGGCGTTACATTTATGGATCAATAGCACAAGATCTGAGAACGACTACTAAACGTGTCGTTTGAAAAAGATACATTGGATTAACAAAATACTTGTTTGTTACATAAGCTCATGGCTTCAAATTGTTCAACAATATAGATAAAGATTCCGGTTTATAACAATTGTCCCCAAAGTGTAATAAGACCCCAAATCTTAAGTGTTGACTCTTCAATTATTGACTCCCAATGTATCATCGCACCTCGTGCCTTATTGACCTGAAAAACATGCTTAAAACGTCAACATAAAGTTGGTGAATTCATAGGTTTATGTAAATCGATTGTAGGACCGCAAGATTTCCAAGTGTATGATTAAGCAACAAATGCAAACATCATAAAAAGTAATTACGTTTCCCTAAGCTCATGACACCGAAGCTCGACATATATGAATGCAAATATAAATTTGCCAACAGGTGTCCGTGAATGATGTGCTAACCCCGCAACATCCCAGATTCGACATGGTATGCGTTCGTTCCCAGTGATAGCTAGTCACCCGAACGGGGATTGTCAATCCCTAATAGATCTATCCATAACATTCGCGCCCACACAATGTAATTCCCAATCACATCTATGCAATTAACAGTTCATGATCATGGACATAATGGGTTATGGTAACTTAGGCAAACACGTAATCATGGTATAAAATGTACACTTGCGTCCAATTTGTAAAACAAAGCATGTTCTCACCCCAAAGATGTAAATCATTTAAATAACATTAAAACATGGGGCTATGAACTCACCTTAGCAGGTAGTTCTCTGAATGATAATAAATATCCAAGTAAGCAGTGGATCACACCGTCAAGTACCTAAGTAAGTACGGTCAAGTCTTAGTTTACACATTTAAGCTAACGACTCATTGTATAAACTAAATTCCATTTTAAGTTTATATATACTGTTATCACTTGTGTGGTGGTGCACATGGTTATTGTATTTACAATATTTATGGTTCTCGAGAAACGCGAAATCATTGTTAATAAATATACTTATTTATTAAGTTGTTAATTAACCCGTTTAATGTCCGAATATCTTAATGTTCGACCGATTCGTTAAGTGTTTTGTCAATTCACTTTTGTTTCACAAGTATACCCTTAAGTTTCTTATAACTACAAAACAGCCCCTGGGTTTATAAATATCCTTTATTTACATTTAAACCCCCAAGTTTCATTAATTACACTTTTAGTCCCTAAACTTTACAAGTTTACATTTTAGGTCCTTATAAGTTTGAGACAGCCCCTAAGTTTTCAGAATTGACAAGAACAGTCCCTGGACTTGTCAACTTTAATAATTGACAGTTTTTACCTTATAGTTTGTAAATTTACACTTTTAGTCCTCCGACTTTGTAAAAATTGCATTTTCACTCCAATTAAATGTCAACAAGTGGCATCATGTTTAATTTTTGTCAAAATAAACCATATAAGCCGCCATAGCTTATAAATAAGCTCTAACGAGCTTATTATGGCTTAATGGGCCTTATCGGGCCCATTAAGGTCCATTAAGTGTTCTAAAGGTCCGTTTTAGTTTTAAAAAGTACTAAGGCCTTTGTTAAGCTTATTTAAGCTACAATATTCGGTTTGGCTTATTAATAAGCTCATCGAGCTTATTTTTGGCTTAACGGGCCTCATTGGGCCCGTTAAGGTCCGTTTAGCGTTTTAAAGGTCCAAAATGATTTTAATAAGTTCAAAAGGTTCCAATAAGCTCAGCAGGGTCTGATAAGCTTAGAATAAGCTCGGGGAGCTTATTGGAGCTTATTTCGAGCTTATTGGGCTTTCGGGCTCAATAACTCAACCCGAATAGTTCCTTAAGGGTCCCTTAGATTTATCTAACTTATTGCTTGGGCTTATTTAGTGCTTTAGGGTCTGTTTCATTTCATCTTATCCCAATAAGCTAATAAGCACTAGCTAATGGGTTGTTGGGCCCATTTAAGGCCCGAATAGGTTTTTAGGCTTTTCGGTTGGGTCCATTTGGGTCCGTTTGCTACATTAAGGTCTATTAAGCTCATTGAGCTCTCATAAGATCATCAATAAGCTAACCAAGCTTATCGTGAGCTTATTTGCTTATTTAGGGCTCGTTAATGGGCTAGAAGGCCCATTAAGGGTTCGAACGGGTTCCTAAATAAAATGAAAGCCCTATGTGAAGCAATTGAGCACTTTAAGATCATGATTAAGCCCGAGTGGCTCATTAATAAGCCGTGGCTTATAAATAAGCCCTCGTTGGGCCTTGTTGGGCTCGATAGAGGCCCTATAGGGGTTCTAGCGATTTGGGATTTATTCTTTAAGGTCTAATAACTTGTCCTAGGTTAAGATAATACTCTTAAGCTAGTTAAGCTCACAAATAAGCTGTTTAGCTTATTTGGAGCTTATGGTTTTCGTTGGGTTCACGGCAGTGGGCTACAAGCCCAATGAGGGTCCGTTTGGTTTGTACATGGCCCATTGTGGCCCGTTGATATTTCTTAGCAAAGCAACTATGTTTATAAGGTTTAGTGTCGAGTTTTCAAGTGATTTGTTACGTCTAAATTAAGGAAATCACGTTCAATGTTTTGGAAACATTTACCACGCACGTTTTTGACTATGGCCACTCATATACATACGCAACAATATGACATACGCGTTCACGTGACATATTTACATATTCGCGACATGCATGGTTGAAACCCATGCATGTTCACGTTCTCTTTACGTGCAACATATAAACCAAACGTGACCCTAGTCATAATGGTGAGACCAGGACGAATGTGGGTCGAGTCAAGCACTCATGAACCATGTGGTTCATGCGCATGTGACATGCATGGCGTGAACCACGCATGTTCATCGTGTTTGGGCTCACACCACCACATTCGACGTGTCCTCATGTCACGTGTAGAAACAAAAGAGACGAAATCAAAGAGTGGTCCGAATAGGGTTCACTTACAAGAGTCCTAAGATTGAAATGGATGTCGTGTAGGAGTGAGCAACCTAAACCGCGACAAACCCTAGCCTTCAAAGGCTTTCCAAATTCGTAACCCAACCTTAGCTTGTAGGCCTTCTTGTGGTCTCGTGTTTGGGTTTGGTTATAGTAGACCCGAATATATAGAGAGAAACGAAGAGGTTCTTAGCTTTGAGAGAGAGTTTGGAGGTTTAGAACTTTGTTAAGTGTTAGTGTGAGTGTTATTTATAAGCAATGTGGGCTAGTTACTTCCCCTTGGTTCTTTCCTAACTAAAAACGATTTAGCTTAGGTGGTTTAGGAGGTTTTAGTTGCCTACACATGGTTTTGCCTAAAACAACTAAGTACATAATCTTAATTACTATCTATATGTACAAGATTTGCTAAGATATGAAGTCTTATGGTTGTTGTGTGTTCCTTTCTTGTTAGCCGCGGCACAAAGAGGTCCAAAGGAAGAAATGGGTTATTAGCCAATGGGTAAAAGGTCATTAGGGGACCATTAGGACATGTATTAAATGGAACATGGATGTACAAGTACTTGTTAAGATGATTAGGAGACCTTTTGTAGCAAATAAATCACCAAGGACGATTTTATGTGGGTTTACTTGCCCACATTCGGCACTCAAGTGATATAAACACAAGATTTGATTAAATTTTGTGTTTAGGCTTTCAAAGTGGGTATTGGTTTGAGTCTAGGTATGTCTAAGTATTTCCGGGGTGTGTCCAAATGTATTTTATCGCGAAACGTAACCCTTTTACGTGACCAATAGAAATATAATACGCAAAGTACATAATTATCTCCCTAGTAATTATATATTACTTGGTGGATGTAAACCTCAATTTATTTTATGACCGTTTACATTAATTGATTATTTCTAGTCTACGCGGTTTAGCTTAAAGTAAATATTAAAAGTAACGCGTATCGGACTAAAATAAATAGTGATCATTAATAGAGTCGTACAATGACATGAAAAATGAGAAATGTTACAGTCTCCACCCGTTAAAAGAGCTTTGTCCTCAAAGCTTAAGACCTTGTAGTGGATGACGAAGCCCGGTTTGTGAAGAGTTGTGGGTATTTTTGTTTGAACGATTCTTCACGTTCCCAGGTAAACTCAGGGCCCCGCCTAGAGTTCCAGCGAACCTTAACCAATGGTATCCGGCTTCGCTTCAATCGTTTGATCTCCCGTTCCATGATTTCAACGGGCTCTTCCACAAACTGGAGCTTATCGTCAACATGAATTCCTTCTAACGGCATGACTAATGGTTCGTTAGCGTAACACTTCTTCATATTAGATACATGGAAAGTGTGGTGAACCCTGCTCAACTCTTGAGGAAGTTCCAGCCTATAGGCAACTTTTCCCACTTTGGTTAACACCTTGAAAGGTCTGACATATCTCGGGTTCAACTTGCCTCGCTTACCGAATCGTAC
>BQNB010000594.1:90377-146021 GCA_026074375.1 Tanacetum coccineum | reverse complement strand
GTGTTCATCATGAACCTTAGACTTAAATTGAAAGAAAATAGATGAAATGACTTACAATTGATGATCTTTAAGATGTTGTGAATGATTGTAATTGTTGATTTTATCTTCAATTTATGTTTTGATGGGTGATTTTGAGTTTTTGGGTTGTTTGAATCGTGTTCGTCACTTGCAGCACGAAGGGGGTGTTTGTTTTTGTGGTTTGAAATTTTTTTGACTAAGTGTAAAATAAGGGAGTCTGCTGATGGCGGTCCCATAACGCCTGGCGGTCCCAGATATATTGGGGGGCCGCCTGTGGTGTGGGGGTCGCCCTCAGTAAAGGGTTTTGGACTCAGTTTTTGATGAAAATTTTACGAAGAAGAGTGACATCTTAATTTGCATTTCGCGAATTAAAAATGCTTAAAGTACTTCGGATGAAGTATTCAAGTTGTCACGACACGGAATGGAACACGAACTAGAATTGAGATAGAAGAAAGAGAAGCAGACTTATATGATTTATGGAATGTGTTCCATCATTCCTAAACCAAGACGTAGATACTTAAACGATTCATGTTTAAGGGGTTTAGTAAGAATGTCGGTGATGTTGTCGACAGACGGCACTTTTTCGATTGAGATATGTCCTTTCTGGACATTATCACAAAGAAAGTGGTGACGAATTTCGATGTGTGTGGTACGAGAATGTTGCACCGGGTTTTTGCTAAGTTTAATCCACATGATGGGAACTTCGTTGAGTCATACGTCGTAGTCAATGAGAGCTTGTTTCATCCATAGTGCTTGTTGACATGCCTTTCCAGCGCTTGCGTATTCGGCTTCGGTAATGGATATAACAAGAGCGGTTTGTTTCTTCGAGAACCAAGATGTAAAACAACATCCCACGAACGTACAAATACCGCTAGTGCTCTTTTAATCCACATAATCTCCTGCATGATCAGAGTCGTCATATACTACGATTTCTATGTCGGTCCCCTTAGGATACCATAATCCTAAGTGTGTAGTGCCTTTAATGTATCGGAAGATACGCTTAACCGCTTCAAGGTGAGAGGTTTTGGGAGCCTCTTGGAAGCGGGCACAAAGGCAGATACTAAACATGATATTGGGGCCTACTTTCCTTTAGGTATAATAAACTACCTATCATGCCTCGATACTTGATACTATCTACCGACTCACACTCTTCATCTTTCGTGAGTTTAATGTAACAGAGACATGGTGTTTTCATAGTTTAGAATCTTATTAGACCAAATTCTTAAGCATTCTTAAAATACCCTTAGATTGATAAAGAAGATGACCGGTCTTCCATTTGTTTTATTTGTAATCCAAGGAAGAAGTTAAGTTTACCCATCATGCTCATCTCGAACTCGTCATGTATGATTTTGGCAAATTCATCTACAATCTTGACAGCGAACCGAATATAATATCATCGCATATATTTGAACATGATGAGGAGAATAGTGCGAGGGACTTTTCTCTTCTGGGTAGTTAAAAAGAGTGTGGTCCTACCATATCTATTTTACTTTATTATCATTATTATTGGTTTAATTATTTTTGTTTTTTTTTGAATAGTTTGTTTATTTCGTTTTTTTTGTATTTATATTTTTTATGTTGATTTAATTTTTTTATTTTTTAGTTTATTTATTTATTAGTTTTTTAATAATTATCTTTTTGAAATATTCATGTTTAATAAGGTAGCTCTTACTCTATCATAATTACCAACTTTTTAGGTGCTTGTTTAAGACCATATAAAGCTTTCTTTAATTTATAAACATGATCCGGTTTTTCAAAATCAATGAATCCCGGAGGTTGTGCCACGTATACCTCCTCATTGATAAAACCGTTCAGGAATGCACTTTTTACATCCATTTGGAATAGTTTAAAATCTAAGGCACAAGCATAAGCTAATAATATCCTAATAGACTCAAGTCTAGCAACTGGAGCATAAGTTTCATCATAATTGATGCCCTCTTGTTGATTATAGCCTTGAGCAACTAACCTAGCCTTATTTCGAGAAACAACACCGTTCTCGTCTAACTTATTTCTAAATACCCACTTAGTTCCTATGATTGTCATATTCCTAGGTTATGGAACTAACTCCCAAACGTCGTTAGCAATGAATTGATTTAATTCTTCTTGCATAGCGACTATCCAACTATCATCCGTTAAGGCTTCATTTACATTCTTTGGTTCTATAGTTGATATAAAACAAAAGAAGTTACTTTGGTTTTGGGCTTGTGATCTAAGGGTTCTTTGGTTAAGGTTTCCTATGACATTTTCTAATGGATAGTTCCTAGATTCCTTAATTTTGACTATTTTATCAATATCTAAAGTTTCATCCACAATGTCATTTTCTAGGTTTTTTTTTGGTGACCTTAATTGCTTCTTCTTCATCTATGTCATCATCCACCAAGGGTAATTTCTTAGAGGGTAGAGGAGTTTCATCGAATGTCACGTTAAGTGATTCTTCGACTTTCCTAGTGTGTTTGTTTTAGTATGTAGCTTCGCAATTTCGGAAATAACCTATAAAAGACACCTTCGTATGACTTTTGGGTCAAACCCTTAGTAAGGTAGTCCTTTGGTGTTTCAAAAAAGAAAGCACTTGCTTTCAAACACTCAAAAAAAATCTATCGTAGTTTTCCTACCACTTACGAGTTCGTAAGGTGTTTTTCCTATAATGGCTCTAATGGAGAGGATTCGGTTGAGAATGTATGTTGAGGTAACAACTGCATTACACCACACTTTGTGTGGTAACGATGATTGCTCGTTCTACTAGTTCCACTACTTACATTTTTTGAAGTGTTCCTATTTTTCCTTTCGACTACGCCATTTTGATTGAGGAGAGCGTGGAGCTTGAGGAAGTTATGTGTAATACCTTAGCATTATAAAACTCTCCAAATTGCACCCCTCATATCAAATTCTCTACCGTTCGGTTCCTTATTACAACTATTGAAACAAACGAATTGGTTTTTTTGATTTTCCTACTAAATATTTCGAATTGATCGAGAAAGGCACTTTAGTTTATCCTTACGGAAGGCTAGTCAAGTATACCTAGAGTAGTCCATCACATACTGAGGTGTAACGGTTTTCCATCTGTGAACTCTCCGTACGGCGATGGACCGAAAAGATCCATATGGAGAAGTTTTAAGCATCTAGTCGTTGAGACTATATACTTAGCTTTGTGACTAGCGTGAGCTTGTTTTCCATTTTGCAAAAGCATCATAAAAATTTGGTCCAACTTAAGCATAGGTCAATTTCTAACTAATTCCTTATAAGCCCAACGATTGATTGAGATGCATGTTTACGTATGACTTTACCGTCCTTAGTGATTTCACTATCATGTTCAGAGAAAGTTACTCTACACTTATTATCACATATTTGTCCTATACTTAGCAAGTTAAATCCTAAGTTATCAACATGTTCTACATTATCTATTTTTAGAGAGTCATTAGAAATCATACCTTTGCCAATGATGTTACCGCGAAGATTACTACCAAAAATGACATTACCTTCATTGTATGCCTTGTAAGTATAGAAGAGCTTTCGGTTACCCATCATATGTTTAGAGCATCCGCTATCCTTTATCCATTCGTCGGGTTCCAAGTTGACTCCAAGGCACATCTATTTATATAGTACAATGACTTAAACATTTGGTCCCCAATATCTCATAAGTCCAAAATTGTTAGTGCTAAACATCCCTAGAATTTGATGCAACTGGTTGGGATGAGGAAATGGAGAATACATTTCCCCATTGGCAGTAACTTTTTGACGTGGAAATTGTTCCAAGTTACGAGGAAAGCCATGAGGTCGATGTTGTCGACCAATGTCACCTTTTGGTTGTAGTGTGTGTTGGCACGAGGATAATTATTATTGACTCTTCTAAGAGGTTGAGTTTTTGATCTAAAATTGGTTTCGAAAATCCAACTCCAAGTTTTGACAATGGCTTATGATTGACAAGTTTTAATACACTATAAAATATATATACTAATATAACCTTAAGAGCAAATAAGAAAATTCCCTAAGGAAAATTCACTCTCAAAAATATATATAATATAATATATAGTACGTATATTAACGGGAAGAATATCACCCCGGGTTCTTTCCTTCCCCAACGTACTTGTGCAATAGAAACCTCTAAGCTCGGATTATGATTTGAATGAAAGCAAAGATATTTTGATGAACAAAACTACCGAATAAAAGCAACAATTAAATTGAACACATTAAAAGCAATTAAATATTTAAACAAATTATGGGAAACAAATAAAACGCGACAATTAAGCAAGTAAACTAAATTTAACTCCTAAAAATGTAAACTAAATTTCTAAACCTAAGATAGGACAAAAGAAAATTTTAGAAATAAGAAAAACATTTTTTTTGATTATTTTTGAAATTTGTATAATTAAAAACTCATTTAATCCTAATTAAATCTAAAAAATAGCAAAATAAGTACTAAAAATTGGAAAAAATATTTTTAAAAATTTAGAAAAGTCTAAAATAACATAAAAACTCAGAAAACTATTTTTAACTATTTTTAAAATTAAAATCCTATTTTTAAAATTAAAAATAAAAGCTCAAAAATAAAAATTAAGATCTAAAAAGTGTAAAAATGATTTTACTGAATGTAAACCTAAAGCTATTTTTTATAAAACTAAAAACTATTTTTTTGTATTTTTATGAAACTTTTTTCTATTTTTATTGATTTTTTTAAGATTTAATCCTACGAAAAATCCTAGTAAATTGTAAAATAAAAGGAAAAATCTAAAAAATTCAGGTAAAATCTAAAATGTAACAAAGATCTAAGGAAAAAATAAAAAGGAAATTCAGCATAACAAATAAGCTACTATAAGCCGGAGTTAATATAGCTACGGCTTATAAATGAAAAAGAAAGTTAAAACGTGTATAAGTATTTGATGGAAGGAAACAATGATGGATGAGCTATTGTAGCAAACTGGTTAACATGTATGGTTTATAAGTGTGAGGTCGTGGGTTCGAGGCAGGCAAATCCCAACTTTGATCTTTTTTTATTTTTTTTTGACTTTTTTGAAAAACTGAATATTGGAACTTATAGAAGACTAGTTTTTAAGCAACTTTAATAAAAAGAAAACTAGCTGAAAACTTAAAATAAGCTCTTAATCAGCTTATGAAAGCTGCTGCTTCAGTGAGTGAGCATTTGAGCTCAAAGAAGCTTGTTAACACTTAAATCCTTGCACAAGCTTTAATATAAGCTCAAATTTGAAAACAAGAGATGTTTTGGAAAGCTTGTGATGTGTAGTGACTAGTTTTAAAAAGCTAAATGACTCAATAACACTTAACCCTAACTGAAATTGAAGATAAAAATGCCTAACTTAAAAACTATCTTAGAAATCACAAAATCAATTTAAGCTATTTTGAGATATAAGCTATTACCTAACCTGAACTTTTGCAAACTTAACAAACAGCTTATAGACTACTTATTTAAATGAGAAAAACAAACACTACAAGCTAGAAATCAAATTTAAAAGCTATCAACTATTAACTACTGTTTTTGGGCTTTTTGAACTTTTAATGACTTTTTAAAAACTAATGAAACCTAAGAAATGAGCTACCAATTGAAAAATTAAACTTGATTTAGACTAAGCTATATAAAATCTAAAAGCAAACTGAATTTTAAAACCTTAAACCTAAGATTACTTAACTAAAATTTAAACTTAAAAGTGACAGCAGTGGTAACTTTAGTTACCACTGCTAGTGCAAATGGCAAAGGCCAAATGATAAATGCAGGATTCCCTAGTGGTAATCCTGCACTTAGACACTCAATTTGAGTGTGGCAAAACACAATGCACACAAAAACAAAAGGCTCAAAGAGCTTAGATTCAAATTAAGCAATCAAAACTTAAGCTACAAAGTACCATGTGCTGAGATGACAAAATAAGCCATAACTTTTTATATTTGGAAAAACTAACTCTAAAATCTCTATTCCTATTGATTATAAATGAAATCCAAGCTAACTCAAATAAAATGCACAAAACCTTTTGACTTTATGAGGTCAAATTAGCTAATGCCAAACACCCCTTTAAATTGACAGAATTTTGAAATAGCTTATGATTTTGAAAACTAATGCCTAACTCCTTAATACCAGATTACTACTAGCTTATATCAAGCTTAACAAACATATTTCAACAATTAATTAAGCTAAATTATAAGATCTACACTATGCTACTATATTTTTGGCTTTTTATGACTTTTTAAGACAAAAATTAAGAAAACTAAGATTTATAACTATTAAACTAACATCAGATGTAAATTAATAACCAATAAGCATAATGAGATAATTATAAGCACAATTAAGCAGATAAAATAAGCTAATAAGCAAACACTAAGAAGCTACTTAAACACTTGAGCAAATTTAAAACTAGAAATTAAATGACAATGAGATTAAAAGAAAACTTACAATGAGCCTAGCTAAACAAGGCTTAAAATGCTCTTAGAGCTTATTCAACAGCTCTAGCTTATCCAAATGGATAAGCTAGTATAAGTCCATGAGAGCCCTTCCCTTTTTGGCTCTCCTTCCATAGCTTAAAATCCAAACAGTTCAAGGTACTTAGCTGTTTTAAAGGTTTAGGTATGATTAAGGTAAGATTTGAGCTCAATTATTAGCTTAGAGACTAATAAGAGCTTATTTAGTAGCTTATGAACTTTAGCTTATCATTAGAGAAAAGGTAAGAGCTTATAAGAGTAAACAAAAGAGCTTGAGACAAATTATTTAATATTAAAATTGATTCATTAACATAAAAACTTTCATTACATTACTAGAAAAGAGATTACATAAGATAGAGAATGAAATTAAGCTAAAACTTAAAAAGCTACTAAAATTACTAACTACTAACTAGGTGTGGTGTGTGAGGTATGAGAGCCTATTTATAGATGGCTGATGAAGCTTCTAGGTGTGCCTTCTTGCCCACGCTCCTTCTAATCATCACCATCCATTTCTTCAATCATTGGATCTCTTATCTCATCCGTTAGATCAAGCCTTGGGATTCACACGGATTGCCAAGCTGGCAATCCTTGATGTGACCCTTGTGCTTCTTGTGTGAGTGATCCAAGAGTAAAAATCAATATCCCTTGTGCTTTCCTTCATCTGACGTGGCTTTGATGCTTAAGTGAGCTACTAAGGATGCTTGATTAGACTGTTTTGACCCTGTTTTTATGATGTAGACCACTTGGATTGCCTAATTAACCCTTCAATTTAGAAAAGCCCTATGATTTGACAGCGTGGTAACTTTGGGGACGACGGGTGAATAGTTCCCCATTTTGGCGCCCAAAGTTTTATAACTGAAAGGGTAATTTCAGTTGTAACTTTGGGGAAATTGCAAATATGGCCCTTGTCTTCTTTTTCCTTTTTTCTTGTTATAAGTAACTTACGAAAATTGCAAGATTAGCCCTTGTGGTTTATAGAAAAGGTAAATGGACTAGTGTTTTGGGCTTAAGGATCCGGGTATGGCCCATTAAGAGGAGAGGGGCTATTCTTGGACTTTGTGAAACTTGAGGGGCTTAAGTGGAATATTTTGGGCCTTGTTGACTTTTGTTGACCATGATTTGATTGAGGCTTGACTTTTCTGGCTTCGGCTTTGTACTCTTCTGATTCTCGTGTCCGTGCTTGCTCATTTTTGACTGCTTTCTTGTGATTTTTGACTTATCCGTACCTGCATACACAAAACACAAATACAAGCATATTTTTGCCATTTTTGGTTTGTTTTGGGTTTAATTGGGTCATTTTAGGTACAAAACGGATATGTGTATTCTACACTTATCAAAATTCCCCAAACTAAACGATTGTGTGTCCTCACGCAATATCACATGCCTTATAACCAAATACCTCTCTTGAATGTAACACCCCCAAATTGGGTCGCAGCGGAATATGGGTCCGGGGCGTGTTACTTCTCAGATCAACAACACAAGAGATCACAAGGTTATAAAACACCCGGAATTCCCATTTTTAAGATTTTTTTCCTTTTTTTATGGTTTCTCTTTGATAATTATCTACCTAACTACAACTTATTTATGTTTGACATAATGTATTGTTTTCATTACCATTGGTAACTTTAAGGATCATAGAATAAAAAGCACAATTAAGTGTCTTAAAAGATAACTTCATCATCCCTATTTTTCACTTTTCCCATGCTAAGCATAAAAACAAGATCATTGTTAATTACAAGTCATGATACTAACAATACTCATAAATATTAAATGTGTACTTACTTTTCCTCCGGTAAATCCTACTTTTGTATCTCAAGATTTTACTTAAGTCATATACCCGAAAGGCTCTTAAGACTTTTATTTCATAACTTATTAAATTCCAAAAAATAAAAGCGTAACGGTTTAAGAACCATAATTAGCTCCTAGCCCTTTTCAAAGATCAAATGTCATCAAGATTAAAGTCCACATCGAGGCAACCAAAATTTGGCTCGCGCCAAGATCGGCCAAGGCGTGACATACATTAATTCCCGGAAAATTACATGGAATAAGAAACTTGCCGGGATCTCCCAGCTTTTCGGGAAGCTTTTTGAGGAGAATCGCCGAGCAATTCTCGTTCAACGGTATCTTAGCTAATTCAAGCAACTTTTCTTTATTCATAAGCAAATTCTAAATCTAGGAGCAAATCTTGGCATTAAAAACAAAGCATCCGCGAAACTTATGTCAAAACGCAAATCTTGAAACATTTGAAAAATCTTCTCTTTTTGATACGAAGCTTTTTCATGATTAAATCGAGAAGGATATGGAATATTTGGATTAGGTAAACTCTTTGAAACATCGGGTTCCGGAATGAGATGTTTTAGCAAAGTCTTTGGAACATCGTGTTCTGAAAAAGACAAGGTGGGAACACCGAAGGTGGGGTTTTGTGGAGCTTATACTTCCTTGGAAATTATATGCTCCTTATCCGTTGTTCCCTCGTTTTTCTCGTTCCACTGCCTTTTTAGGAGAAGGATTAGTAGTGAAATCTAGGTCTCCCTCGTAAGCAACAACCACGTCAAGTAATGATTGCTTTCACTCACCCTCGGGTTTGGAATGGTAATTACTCGGAAGAGTACCCGAAGTTGAGGCTTGGTTTTGAAACAATCCACATATCATGTTTTGCAAATTATTTTGAAAGGTAGTTTGTTGATTCATCATGACGGCTTGTTGAGATTTTATCGTGTTTTGAATTTCATTCTTAAGGTCTCCTTTCAACGAGTTGATTTGATTTTGCATGTTTCTCATCATTTGATCGTTATTTCTCTTGTAACTTGAAAAATCATTTGAAAACTCTTGTTGAACTTGATTATTAGGCACTTGAAAAGGTTGGTTTTGAAAATTCAGAGCATGATTATTTTGAGCTTGAAAACCTTGATTACCATAAAAATTATTTCCCCGATTAAAATTATTCCCTTGACCTTAATTTTGATTAAACCTATTTTGACCATTATGTTTGCACCAGAGCAAACCCAGGTGGTGCCATTTGATTACTAACACGGTTCGGAGGGTTAACTTGATTGTAAGTACCCGTAGTCGCACAAACACTAGCTTGATTGTTATCGGTAGTCGGACAATTATACCAAGAATGGGCACCACCACAAGTAACGCAAGTTTCCTCAACTCTTGAGTTGGAGGCGGGAGTGACAACTTCGTAAAACATCTTCGTCAAAGGTCGAAAGATGATCCCGCAATCTTATCAATTCCACTCCTCCGTCCTTACTAACACTTTCCTAGAAGTCGTATTCATCCTATAAGCATTTGGTTTGTTTCGTGAATAACACACTTTTATTTGTTTTCAATTATATTCAAAGCTTCCTCTAGTCGACTTGCTCAAAAAGATTCCACCCCCGCGACGATTTAAGGAGTCTTGATCGTTGTCGTTTAAACCGTTATAAAAGGTATCAACTTGAGTTAACTTTGTAAATCCATGGTGAGGACAAGCTCTAAGCATTTCCTTAAATCGTTCCCACGCTTCACTAAAAGACTCCATTGAATATTTGTGGATAAATCCGAGATTTTTATTCTTTCAGTTGTTTCGATTTTCGAAGGAGGTAAAAATTAATTCACGAATTTAGTAACGATAATTCCTCCCAAGACACGATTGAATATGGGGTGGTGGGGGGGGGGGAGTTCTTTCTCGTACCAAGTTTTAGCAGCCCCCTCGAGTGAATATGGAAACATCATTAGCTTAATCACATCGTTTGACACATTCCTAAATCGTAGAGTCGAGGTAATCCTTTGTGTAAACTAATATATGAGCAGTGATGATTTTCGATCTCTAAACCGTGAAAACGGGTTCGCTTGCACAATTGAAGCAATTTTCTTAATCTCAAATGAAACACGCTTTAATTTCCTGTAGAAACGATAGCTTCATCCGTACACTTCCCTGTGGGTGCTCGAGAGCATCAAAACCATTGTAATTTCCGCCATTGGTGTAACGATAGTACGAATCTCGGGTTTGGCTATGTTTGGAGCACATCTTTTATTTCGACGTCTCAGAATGGTTACGTTTAAATTATTTGGAAAATTAGAATTTCTAGTGCGCATGCACTAAACAAGCAAATGAAATGATAAAAAAAATGAGAAAATGAAATATTTTTGTTTACCGAATAATCAACAAACTTAGGTAACGTCTCTTAAGTAAAATAGAATTTTACAAAAAAGGTGCTGCCTTTTCGAAAGTGACACATACGGTAAGTTTTTAATCATAGGTTCTGGGAACTTATTGATGGATAATATCTCAATGAAGGTATTATTTGTTGGTGTTTCTTTACCAACTTGGTTAAAAAAAATTATTTCTTATATTAATGAATTCACAAGAAAAATCAAAAAATCCGGAAGAGCAAATATTTTTGCATTTTAATGTGATAAGATTAAAATGATCGTACAGTGATTGGAGGTTGTTGTGTTAAAGTGAGGTTTGATTAATGAAGTGGAGACTTTAGAATACACGGGATTTTACAATTCTTGATAAAACTGAGAAATCAAGTTTTCACGGGATTTTACAAATCAAAGAACAATCGTATAATTCACCTAATGAAAGTGTATTAATCACCCAAGCAAAGCGTATAAATCACCAAAGCAAATGATGTATAAATCTCCTTAAGAAATAATGTATAAATCTCCTTTGGAAATGAATATGTATAATTCTCCCTTGGAAAGAAAGCACGTATAAATCGCCCTTGCAAATGAATGTGTATAAATCGCCTGAGCAAAATCTACGTATAAATCGCCTTTGCAAATGAATGTGTACAAATTGATGCTTGAATGGAACAAGATTGATATTGGTTATCTAAAACTACGGGAAAACTAAGGCAAAAACTTAAAAATACCTAAGGGAAGACAAATTTTAACTAAAAACGCAAAACGGGTGACCCAAAACGGGACCTAAAAACCCTAAATTATCAAAATTAAGTCCTAAAATGATCTTTTTGGTTTTTTTAAGTCTTAATTAACTAAAAAGCTAGGACAAAGAAAACTAGATTAAAAACGAAGGTGATTAGGTCTTGAAAACACTAAAAAAGTGAACGGGATTCAATCCCGTTCTTTAAAAATCAAAATTTTGCAATTTTAACCCTACGAAAGCAAATCTAATTTTCCTAAGTTCTAAATGTTAAAAGAAAATTTTCTAAAAAAGAATTATATTTTTTTGACTTTTTTATATTTTTTTATGAATTAAAAACGATTTTAATGAAAATTAATTATAAAAAATACTAAACTATTTATAAAAAAACTGGAAAAATCATGAAAAGTAGCTTAAATAGTGGGGAATCTAGTAAAAATAAGCTTATGAAAACAGCTTATCAAATAAGCAGAGAAATAAGCTAAATATGACTTATAAGCTAAACGGGCTAAAATGTGTATAAAGGATTGATTTTGCAAATATAAAATGAAAAAGACCCCAGGGCAAGTGGTAGAGTGTGTGTTGTGTAAAACGTTTGGGTGTGGGGTTGAGGTCCCGGGTTCGAGCCTTGCTCACCCGGGGCTTCCCCTACTCCCAAATGTTTTTGCAAATTCCATTTTTTACAACTTTTTAGAAAACTTAAAAATAAGCAATTTTTACAAAGACACTTTTTTATAAAACACAAATAAGCACTAAAATAAGCTAAATAAGACAGAATAAGCCTAAACTATACTAACCCTTAACAATGCTAACTGTTGGCATTTTTAAGCTCAAATAAGCAAACCAAAAAGAGAATTAAGCTAAAATAAATGATAAGGCATATCTAAAAAGCTCTTAAGAACAAAAATAAGCAACTACAATAAGCTAGAATGGCAGAAAACTCAAAAAGCTATAAAACTTAGAAATTTTAAGCTAGAATGCAAATAAGCTTAAATAAGCAAATAGCTTTTTGGCCAAAACTGATAAGCCAAAAGGCCAAGAGGGACTTTTCTAGCTTAAAAATAAGCTAGCAAAGGATCCTTATGGCTTAGTGGCTTATACCACTAAGAAGAATGGCCAAAAAGCTACAACAAGCAACAATGAAAAAGCATTTTGAAATTCAGATAAGCACTTAAAAAGCTTCATGAAAAAACATTTTCTCAAACTTTTTAAAAACTTAGCAATCTATAACAGTTTTGGCAAAAACTCAAAACAACAATGCAGGCTATTAATCTTGATTTCTAACCTCTTTTAACACATGAACAACCACAAAAACTTCACAAAAGCAACAATAAGCATAGCACAATCAAATAAGCAACTAAAATAAGCTTAAACCAACAGATTCAAACCACAACTCCTCAAAACCTTAAAAATGAGTTTTACTACTTAAAAACTTTAACAATCTGATTTTTAAGACTACTTTAAGCTAAACTAAACTGACTTAAGTGTCAAATTGCAATTTCAACCCATTTTGACTCATTTAAGCAGTTAAACCAAACACCCCTTTAAAACTGTTTTTATGAATTTTAACTTAATAATTTGATTTTTAGTGAACAAACCCTGAAGACCAGATTATAAATAGCTTATAAAAAACCCAATGAACAGCTTTTAACACTTAAATAAGCATCAACAACAAGATTAAAGATTATGCAATTTCAAAAGCTTAAATGGACAGATTTTAAGATTACTTGCACAAATGACATAGAAACATGAAACAAACATACATAAGCATTAAACAAACTGAATTTTAGGACTAACTAAAGCTAAGCTAAACTGGCCCAAGAGTAAAGATGTAATTTTGACCCATTTTGACCCATTAAACAGGTTAAACCAAACACCCCTTTAAAAACTGTTTTAGCTTTTTTAAAGAGATTAATGCTTATTTAAAGCACACATTCAAAAGACTAGATGTTAAATAAGTAAAACAAACAATATTAAGCAAATCTTAATAACAAATAAGCACTCAAATAAGTTGAAACAGATTATGCAAGTAGATAAGCTATTTAAGACAGATTTTAAAAAACACTTGCATAAATGAAATTTTAAACTACAACTAATCATTCATAAGCATTAGACATCATAACAAAGCACAAATAAGCAAATAAGAAAAGGCAATAAGCAACAATAATCAGTTCTAGAGTAGATAAGCTAAACATCGATAAAAGAAGACTTACAAAAGTCCAAGCTTTTATGAATCACTAAATTACCAAATCCATTCCATAACAACATCCTAAAGCTATCCTCCATAAGCAACTAACCCATGGCCATCCAATATTTACCATCTGCTCCAAGAGTCTCATTGATATTTTTGGTATTATAGATTTTTAAAGTAACTCATTAAGAAAAGTGATATAAACATTAAAACAAAGCAAAAGATAAGAAGCTAAAGCAGTGAAGCTTATAGGTCATGACAATAAGCTGCATCATAAGTCTAAAAAGCTTAACAGTTATATTCACTGATTCAAGACACTGAATCTTCTTAAGAACAATACCTCACACTTTTCATTAAAAACTTAAACTTTTACAAGGAATTTGAAACACATAATAACTTTAAAAACTTAAATAAAAACTACACTTAAAAAGAGACTAAAAAAACTTAAAAAACTCTTTTTCACCACAAGGGTTAAGCCCTCTATTTATAGGCCGAATAGAAGGACCTAGATTCTTGGCTTGGTTTTCTTGTGTGAGAGGAAAAGCAGCATCAATCTTGGCCCTTCAAATCAACTTGTGCTTCTTTAAATTTATCTTATCCCTTGGATGTGTCCACGTAATCATTCCCCAATAATTGCCTTGGATCGCCAACGTGTCAGAGCCCAAATACGTCACTCATTGCATCATTATTGGCTTCTAGAAGGGGTTTTAAGTGGGTTTAACCTGGGGTAAGAGTAATTTTGGGGATGGAGGGTGAACAGTAATAATGGGGGTGTGAGCGGGAAAAGGGGTTCCCTGTTTGTTTGATTGGTGCAGGGTGAAAGTTGAGGGGATTGGCAAGAATGTCCCTTTACTATTATATGTTATATTGCAGGTTTAGTCCTTGTGGTGATACAACTTTGGTCCTTGGAGTTTGGGTTAGAATTGCACCGTTAGTCCTTTTAGGGACTAACGGGGGTGTTATAAAGGGAGTAAGGGATAACGGGTTATAAGGGGATGATGTTGGGCTAGCTTTGGGCCGGGTATAGTTTTTTAAAAAGACTTGGGATTTTATTTATGCTTTAAGGCTTATTAAGATATTAGTGGGCTTTCCCGGGCCCACTAGGTGGGTACGGGTGGGCCCACTTTTGGCAATTTAGGTTTCGGGTTTGGTTTTTGATGCTCTCCCCAATGCCTTATCCCGGGGTTAACTTTGACTTGACTTTGTTGACTTTGACTTTTTGACTTGGCTTTGATTTTGACTTCTCTTTACGCCCTTTCCGTTCTCGTGCTCGGTTTTGTCTATTTGGCTTTTATTTTTGTCCTTTTCTTAGATATCCATTACCTGCACAATACAAATGCAAAACATACAAATACAATGTATTTCTGGTATGTTTTTAGTCATTTAAGTCCGATTTTAGTGGTAAAAGGTATGTGTAATTAAACGCATACCAGCTCCAGATCAAGATCACTAAGCAAGAAGGAACAAGCCCATTACAAACAAGAAAAGACGAAGACAAAAGAAGAAGTCAATAGATCTTGTAAAGTCAATGACCGCTCCTTTGGGGGAGATTGCTAGCCTTAAAATATTAAGGCGAACAAGAAAGTCCTAGTCATTCTAGTTTAGGTCTCGGTCTTATATTGTAATAGGCTAGTCTGGTCTAACGGACTTGGATTATAAGCTAATATTGTCTATGTTTCGAGCCAAAGCCCAACAACTAGCCAAGCCCGGTCCATAACTCTAGGGCTATGGTAGTATAAATACAACCCTCCTAGCATGTTAGGAGGGTGTTGGTTGTTCATTTGTTGCAAGTAAACTTCATTTCATTCTATCATCTTCTCTCTAGTTTTCTCTCTTTAAAACTCTTTCTTTCTCTCTCTAAAACTCTCTCTAGTTTTCTCTCTCTAAAACTCTGGTCAGTTTGTGAATGACCTTAGCCGAATGAGATGATAAAATTGTAGAAATCAAAAGGAATACTAAAAAATATATATATCAGAATTCAATAACTATCAAAGAATTACATGAGTAAAAAATAGTAAACTAGCCTAAACAAACCTAACAACTAGACGGGCCAACTCTCGCGGGCTTGCGGGCCTTCATTATCTAACATCCCCTCTTAAACTCATAATGTTGTAGTAGTAAACATTGAGAATTTATCAAACAAAAAACTAAAGTATAAATGAAAAGTAAACGAAAAGTGAAGTGTCGTAAAGTGCAGACTCGATGCTAGATAAAGTCTTAATTCGATTCAATCCAATATGTAACAAGGCGAAATCAGGTCAGAAACAAACATACCAGGTCAATGCAAAACCAAAATCGATTGCAAAATCAGAGCATAGCAACACAAATACAAAGATGAACGAGAGCAAATTCAGGCAGACAAATACATCTAAAGCATATTCAGGTAGACATATGCAGACATATCAGATTCAGACGTATCTGAACAAAGGTAAACGAAGAGCATATTCAGGCGGACAAATGCAGATTCAAGTAGATAGAACCAGAGAGATGGAGAACTATAGCAGAACCGGAAGTAGTGTAGAATTCAGACAGATGTGGAACCAAATAAAACCAGATGAAATCAGACAGATTCAGAGCCATATGTAACCAAATGCAAAACCAGGGAGAATCAGGCGAAACTGAGCGAAACCAAACCATAATCAAACATAACCATATGCGCAAAAACCAAATGATATGATGAGTAAAACCATATTAAGTACCAATATTACTGCTAAAACCAATACCAATTCTAATTCCAATACCAATACAATTGAACGAAACAAAACTCAAACAACTACAATATGTGTTCCTTCATTTGGTAAGTGTTTTTTTCTTCTTTTCAATCGACCAGAAAGTATACAAACACAATTAATGAATTTGAAGGTGGAGTTCAACTCGTAAAACGTGAGATCTAAACGAGCCAATACTTTAGAATAAACAAAATCTTTCTTTCTCTTCATAGATATGTAATAAACTGAAACAATTTAGTTCGAACCATCGTCAGAATGGGCTTTGAAATCATATAGAAATCGGAGGGAATACTGAAAGTATATTAATCAAATTCAATTAACTACAAAGATTAAATAGTGACTAACATAAACAAAACCTAACAACTAAACTGGTCAAACTCAACAAGCTTGCGAGCCTTTACTATCTAACAAAAGCTTTGTATAAACACAGCCGATCAAACTGATTAGTCGATACTTACCCATATCAAGTTGATCTAAATTCTTAAAAGGGGTAGGTTATTAACACCCACCCTCCCCCTAAAACTATCATTTGTGCCCGTGTTTTTTGCATTTATTTATTTATTTATTATTTTTAAAATTTTGTTTATATTATAAAACTATAAACCACAAAGTGCGAAACAAAAAATACAAAGTTTAACAAGTCAAAAGTATTAAACTGTCAAAAAATACGAAATAAAAAATGATAAAAACTATGTTATATTGTAAACAGAAAGGCAAAAGTACGATGAAAGTACAAAACATAATAGGTAAGGAGGTACCAATAAAAGCAACCTTCTTAAAAATAAAGAACCATAAATGATGCATTGCAGGCTTTTGCGAGCACCGAACCCATCATCTTTCACCTTCTCTACCTTATTCAATGTATCTTTAACAACCATTAGGCACTGTAAGTCAAAATGTCTAAACTTAAATGAATCACATCTCGAAAGCCTTTATTTATACTAAACTAGCTTAAAGACCCGTGTAACCCTGAGTGTATTTTAAAAAATTAATTTTGTAAGAAGTTATATGCATAAATAAAGTAAGAAAAACATTGAACGTAAACAGGTTATCCTGTTAATATATGAAAGAAATAATCATATTTATACTTGAATTATTGGATAAACATTTGAGTTTGTAACAATTATTATAATAAACATCGATGTGTTTTGGTCTTCAACTTTTATGGTCTTGAATATGAAAGGACGTTTGTGAGCGCTAATCAAGTCAATTGCCAATGTCCATTCCGTGAACACTTAATAGCCAATTGAAAATGCAAGTAAAAGTAGATTGTGATCAAAAATTCATTAGCCCTTTAAAATATAGTAAAAAGCATGTGATATGTAGATTGTACATACCTTTTGAACGTTGTTCGTAGACCTTGTAGTACTTCTTTGTAGACGACATTTGTAGTTGTTTTAGATATATTGCCATCCTGATCACAAGCAACGACCTTCAGACCTATTTTGCTTTGGACTCTTGAAACAACAACGTATAGTTGTCCATGTGTGAAAACATGGAATTACGCTAGATTTCTTGCGTTAAGTTGCAAAATTGTTTGTGCATTCCATATAGGCATAGATCACTATATTTACAAGTGTTACATAAACATCTTGTAGATTATTTTGAGTGTAGTAACCCATTTAGGAACAAGAGTTAAATAGTTTGTCAAGTGTGTGGAAAAATAATGTCCTAAGATCATATGTTAAAATCCGTTACTAAAATATTTCCAACACATTAACTGTCTTCCAACAAGATGTCTAAATCTTTTCATCGTCTTTCTTTGTTTGACCTTGGGTTGGTTAAACAAAAGAAAATATCATATTAATACATTAGTATTTAAGTAAAAGAAATTGTATTTTTTTTGTTAAACTTTGCTTGTGCTTGCATTGTTCTAACACACACACATAATTATATTCTTTTTATAAACATATAGTATTTTACAAAAGATGTGTGTTGTATTAAAATGGTTAGAAAAATCATTCATACACTAATAAAATGTCAAAAACTATGCATACTATGCATAACAACAAATAGTTTTTCGCACAAGCAAAACATATGACAATCCTGAAGTAAGAAATTAACTTGTCATTATTCATCAACGCTCCAACTTACAACTAGATCCCTTAGAATAAATGAAACACACTATGAAAACCTTTTATTGTCTCTTTTTAAAAGATTGTTCGTGAGGTCCAAGAAAGATTTCGAATATATATCAACTCATTATTCAAACTATGATTGATATTATTATCGAATCTAATTGACAAGTTTTCGAGTATAGACAAGAAATCAGATTCTTTATTTTTATCTAGCTTTAAGTTTAATTATATAATCAAAATATTACAGAGATATTATCTTAAACCCTACAACGCAATCACACTTGATTAATATAAAATAACGACATCCCTTCCAAAATGATAAGAAAAAGCATCGGATTCAAAACTCACACTTGTGGGAGATGATGTCATAATAGTCTACTTTGTTCCAAAGCTGGTTCTAAATATTTGGAAAATATATGCATAAAATACATAATGAAATAGGATTGACGACTTGAATATTTCATCCAAAATACTCAAGTAATTTACCTTGCAATGTAATTGGTAAAATCGTTGTGTCCGAAAAGCCAAACATGAGCAAATGCACAACATATGTAACTTTGCTCAAAAAATTCAAAAGCACAACTCAAAACCCATAAAAAACCCCTTAAAAAAAATACTATCTCATCAAAACTATATCTTACTTTAGCCAAATAAGCATAATATTTCTTCTCACAAATGTGAACCCCTTAACCATCTAAGTTTAGAATTAAAGAATGAACATATTCTACAAACCAATATCGTGCCTTTTCTTTTCAATAAGTTGAACGAAGATGATTTTAATATAAAGATATTATTATTCAAAAACATAATCAATCTCATCATTTAATTTAATTACAAAATTGGAATATGAACATGAAACTGAGATTAGGATTTATCTAGATCACGGAAATATCAATCAAATGATAATAGATATTTTTCCGAGTCTACATGTTTAACCATCTTCGGTTATTACATAAAATCACAAAGTCGATTGTAAGAGAACAATATCAGTCATCAAATTGCAACTCACACTTGCAATGAAGATGTCTCATTGAGTCTAAAGTGTTCAAATGTTGTGTTATTAGCTATGGTCAAATATACAATGCTCTAAACCTTAACACACTCTGAGTAGGATTGATGACTTGTAAATTTCCATCAGGAAACTCATAAGTACTCCAACTTGATGAGCAAGACTTGGATGTCATTTCCGAAAACTCAAATTGAGAACTCTTATAATTTATATAAGCTTCTCCTAATAACCTAATGTCAACACCATCTCCCAAATAATAATAAAAAATGATCCTTGCCCAAATTTGGCAATTCCACGGATCGATGGATCCTTCGTCCTAAATTCATCTTCGGTTTAGGTATATCCGCCCTATGGCATTAGATTTAAACATCTTCCTCTTGTCAATCTCTTGCTTAAAAGTCTAACATAGATGTAACTAAACTTTAGTTAATCATCATTATTTCTACAAAGAAACAAACACAAGATCTATTGAGATAAATAACTTTAATTGGATTTCTTTCATAAAAGACATGCAAAGGTGCATTCTTTGAACACTCTCAATATAGAGCATTACACATTATCACTCTTAAGCATACTCCTAGGTCCTAGATGACTCATTCTTTCTTATACCTACAACAATTTGCTTTCTCTCTCATTCAACCATAGAATTCCACACATCTTGATTAGGATTATGTGAACCGGAATTAAAGCATGTTAGTTGAGTCATGTTAGGCCCTCTATGAAAATGATAATACAAATTTTATCTTTGCTAACACTTCATTAGCAAATATAGGAATCTATTTTGTCTAACATGCTGAATGACTACTAGAGAATCTATAGTACTAGAAATTCAATTTGACCTAACGGTTGAATTGCTTCCAAGAGTGAAGTTAGGTTCGTGGTATAACCCGTAAAAAATGGTCGTGTTTAGCCTAAATTGAGCACCACTAGTGATAGTCTCATATTCATTCTCTAATTTGACTAAATGAATCCTTCTAAATATGCCTAATGATAGTCTCAAAAGTGTCATAAAATGGTCTTAAATCTTCTAGAGTCTTCCTTCACACATTTCCTTCATCATCATCTCCTTTTCTTCTAAATAATCCACTCTTTGTCACGGAAAAGTTAGATGCAAATCTAATACCTTTCCAAGGAGGTTTGACAACTTAAATATTTCGTCCGAAATATTCAAGTATCTTTATCTTGCAATCGCAAACGTTAAAGATCATATCTAAAAATCCCTATTCAAGCCTTTTAACAACATTAGTTAAAACGCTCTCCATTTCTCTTCGATGAAAACATTCTTTCTCTTCGACAAAAACATTCTTTCTCTTCGACGAAACATTCTTTCTCTTCGACAAAAACATTCTTTCTCTTCGACCGAAACATTCTTTCTCTTCGACGAAACATTCTTTCTCTTCGACGAAAACATTCTTTGTCTTTCGATCACACCTCTTTCTTCTCACTCAACCACGCCTCTTCAACCATAGAGATGGCTAATCTCTGTCCTCTACTATTTCCGCTACCACCTTTAAGACAACCATATACCTCGTCGTGTGATTGTTCTATGAACATTCGCAATGCTCGAGAAGAGCTACATAACTTTGTGAGTGTAGTTTATGGTATGTTAACCACCATCCGTCTTGACATTGTCAAGCTCGTCGCCTCCATATTCGTTTGTTTTCTTCTTTATTATTATTATTATTATTTTATTTTTTTAATTATAACATCACTTTATTAGAAGAAATAGGATAATTACCAAAAGTTAGAGGGGAGCCGAGATACTATTTGGGCCCCTACTCCTTTAGCAATAGTAAAACTCATCCTATTAAAAATATGAATATCTGCACGTGCCCCAATATCCTGAGTTATGGAGAACTTCCGGATCCGCTTCAACAAGGTAATCGCGTCTGCCACTAATTCTCCCAAGGACGAGAAGTAAAATGGGAGAAATCCATATCCAATAGCCACACACATGTCCATATACTTACCGCGCTTGCGTTGTGCAGCAATAATTACGGCCCGACCGGGTACGAAATCAACCATTTTGGTTTGCGTCAAAGGTGAAGATCCAGTCAGATCCACACACACATCAAGTCCTTCATTCCATGAGTAAAGTAAAATATCTGCTGGACGTAATGGTTTGTCATGCCCCCCATCCAACCTGATATCAACTTATTATTATTATTATTATTATTATTATTATTATTATTATTATTTTCGCGTACGGAACGCACCAAAGATACGTCACCATTTCCTTCGGGACAATGTCCAAAAGGAAACATCTCCATCGAAAAGGTTGCGTCTGAAGATAACATCACCGACATTCTTTCTTTACCCCTCAAGCGTGAATCGTTAAATTATCTTCGTCAAGGTTTAGGAATGATGGAACACATTCCATAAATCGTTCTCTTCTTTTCTTCTAGTTTCGCATCTGGTCCGTGTTTCATTCCGTGTCGTGACAACTTAATTACTTCATCCGAATTATTTTAAGCATTTTTAATTGGCGAAATGCAAATTAAAATGTCACTCCCTTCAAAAAATTTGTCAAAAACCAAGCCATCTCCTGTTGGCGGTCTGGCGGCCCCCAAAACTATTCTGGTTGCCCCCAGATATGTCTGGGATCGCCGGCAGCAAGCTTGTGATATATGTCATTTCTTTTTCAAATCATAAAACGAACATCCTTTCTCTATCTCTCTTGCTGCTACGAGCTAACGTCTATCCTCCTATCCCAACACTCATAAGCATCGTTGCTTATATTGTCAATAGTCAAGTGAATTTCATCATGAAATGCGTCTCATTCTTAAACACAATCCTTACAATCGTCATACTCACAAATCCCCTCACATCTTGGTCCTCACTTCTCGTAAACATCTTTTCTCACCTCAAATGGCCTTTTCACTTCTAAATGGTTCTTCTTACTTTCAAGAGTCCTCTCACTTCTAATAGTCTTCTCACTTTTGATAGTCGCTTCACCTCTAATAGTCTTTTTGCTTCTAACGTTTCCTCTCACTCCTAAATGTTCCGTTTTACTTCTAATATGTCTTCTCACCTCTAACGTTTCTTCTCACTTCTAAACGTTTCTTCTCGCCTCTAATAGTCTTGTTATATTAGAATTCCTCCTATATCTCTTGACAACTTAATTATTTCATCTGAAATATTTAAGTAATTTGTGAAATGCAAATGTTACTCCTTCGCAAAACATTCCACTTTCTAGAAAGTGAAGAACATCAAAAAGATATTCAATCTTCAAGTGTTATTGACTAACCACGTTGTTGAGACTCTCATTATTCTTCCACCATGAAAGAACTACCACCTCATTTCACATCCCACTTTATTCATTAACATTGTCAACTAACAAAACACCAAACAAACTTTTGAATTCACTAATACATCACCTGTGTCTTGATTGGATCTTTTGGCACATCAATTGTTAGGCAAATGATATATCATATTTTCTATCAACCTCTCGTCAAAACACATTTCTCTTTCGTATCGTATCTTTTTAACAACTTTTGGCTATTGGAATAATTTCATTCACATCCAAGAGCACATCGTCTCCATCCTCGTCTTATTTTTCTTTTTATCTTTTTAAAGTATATATAATTTTTTTTGACATATTTCGCCAAGATATTAAGTGTCATTCATCTACTTTTAAAAGGTCATTCTCATAATATTTTTATGTCAATCAATAAACGAATCCCATTCTCATTTATTAAAAGTCAGTCTAATCTTTCTCCGTAAACATACGTCTTGAGTCTTTTAATTATATCATTTAGATTGTTGTTTCTAAAATATTGATTGCGTGTGTCTAGTTTCTAAATCCCTTTTAACGTGTCATATTTTAGAATAATAACACCTAAAAGTGCATATCTAGTTCCCCGCTAATATCTTACTATATATACATATATATATATACATATATATCTTGTATAGATATATATTTAATTTTTTTGTTATACATTGATATATTTTATATATACATTGATATCATATATATATACATAGGATATATATTATTATCTACATAGATATATTTATATTTACATAGATATATATATATTTATACATTAGACTATATATATATATACATAGATATATATATTATACATATATATATATATATATATATATATATATATGTGTGTGTGTGTGTGTGTATATATATATATTTACCTATAAATTTCTTATATAATCTTGTGTATATATATATTATGTATATGTGTAATAAGTATAATATATTATTATATATATATATATATATATATATATATATATATATGTGTGTGTGTGTGTGTGTATATATATGTGTGTGTGTGTGTGTTTATATATATATATATATATATATATATATATATATATATGTGTGTGTGTGTGTGTGTGTGTGTGTGTGTGTGTGTGTGTGTGTGTGTGTGTGTGTGTGTGTGTGTGTGTGTGCGTGCGCGCGCACTTGTCTACTAACTTTGTTTTGTAGCACACATCCATATCTTGATTCCTTGGTTCCCCAAACAAGGGGGGCATATACCGAAGGGGAGCACTTGTAAGCATTTTACTCATTTAAATTACATCGAACTTCTTGAGCATCGATGGCAATTTATTTGATTCATGGATCCTTTAGAGTCAATATACAAGGAATGTAATTATCATGGGGATGCAATAAGCAAGGGAGAGCTAGGAGATATGTAAGTAAATAGCATGGAATCGGTTAAACCGTGATGATAGAAGGCTTCACTGGGACGATGCAAGCTCGCCTTTATATGAATATAGAATTGGGGATTGTAAAATACGATGAAGGGCTCATTCATACTCCAAATAATTCACCTCATCCACTTAAAAATCACCCTCAACCTTAAGGTCCTCTTCTCATACCTTCAACTTATATATTTGAAGTACCTACTCTCTTTTCATGCCTTCCTATCATCTATCACGACCTCCTTTAAATTATCTAAGAAACACACAATCACCTTCACCTTTATTTCTCTTATCTTCTACTCATATCTCAAATTTATATACTCGGAGCACCTACCTTCTTCTCATTCCTCCAACATATATACTCGGAGCATATACCTCCAACGTATATGCTCAAACCATTATCCACATAACACCTTTTTGCTTTGACAAAGGGGGAGAAGGGAGTGTAAACGAGTAACTTTTAAACTTTACTATGTGTTATAGTTTAAATAGTTTGTCATCATCAAAAAGGGGGAGATTGTTAGTGCAAATATTACGATATTTAATCTATACGATCCCTTTATGTTTTGGTGATGACAAACATGTAACTTATAATACGTAACGTAAAGTGCGCAAGTTACTCGTAATCACAAATCATCAATGCATACATGCATCTACATCTCTCGACGTCTCAAGTCTACATCAACACCGACATTTGTTTGCACCCGACGTAAATCGCGTAAGGTATGTACAAACAACATTAAACTTGTAGGATGATCAAATTGATCTTTTTCGCTTTTACTTTTACATATGGCATTGTGTGAATCGTTGTGAATGGTGTGTTAGGACATGGTTGGGTAGTATTTGTATTAAACATTGAGATGTGTGGATATAAAGGTAGAATATGTGTAGTACTGTAAATATATTATCCAACAACTTCTCATATTATGTCAAACTTGATTGGTGATTTGATACAAAATATCTAGTCTGAAAACCTCTTCTTGGCGGCCCCCATATATATATATGGGACGGATTGATAGAAGAGTGAATGTAATCTTTGATCTTAAAGTTTTTAAAAGGAAAGGTATTCACCCCCCCTCCCTCTACGGTTTCTACAAATAATCTTTAACTTAACCCTTTACTCTAAATTCACACCAAAGCTCCCAAATGTATCCTATCGGTTTCGTTTCCATTATTTGTTATCTTACACTACACCCCACAACCCTTTAAAAGACTTTTTAGATAGTAATGAATAATGCTTGCACCTAGTGTTGGAGGTTTGATTCCTTTACCAAGCATATGGTAATTTATATGCTATGACAGATAATGAGTGTTGATTCCGTTTCCCCCTTATGTTATAATTTATTATACACCCGAGTGAAAGACAGAATCCTAAACACTTATGTGAGGTGCTAGTGTATACTTTCCGTGCTTTTAATTACGAGGTCTAGAAGGTTGTGTTAAATACTTTTAAAGAGTAGGTAAAATGACCCCTCATATTGTTATTGTCTAGATAGAAAAGCCCATTTGCTTGAGGACAAGCAAATCTCAAGTGTAGGGGTTTTGATGAGGTGTCATTTTATACACTTTTTCAGGGTTGTTTAACCCCCTAAATCGCGTGTTTATACCCAAAATAGGTACTTAATCGTTCCTTTTTAGGTATTTTGCATTTGGAGGGCATTTGGAAGAATTACACATGACTTGGGCTCATTTGAAGAAGAAACGGACAAGACTACGAACCTACACCAACATCTCTCAAGATAATGTTCTCAGCGGCTGGAGACGGCGTCACAGATACAACGTGACGCCATCACAACGAAGACTAAGACGACGTCATAAGATTCCATGACGGTGTCAGAGCACACGACCCAGCCCATTATCTAGAATATTCTCTTTCATGATGGTGTCATGATTAAAACGTGACACCGTCATAGCGATTTTCCTATATATACAAACCCGAATTTAGGGTTTTAGGGTGTGTAACTTGTAGAATAAAAAGAGGGTACGGAACTCTAGTTCAGTTTAGCAGCTAGTAGGGACGTATATTTATGGCCTAAAAAAACCCGATTGTTACTTCCTCCAAATCATGTTTTAATCAAGTAAGGTTTATTTAATCATTCAATATGTCTATGTGTTATTTGATTCATCTATGTTCTTGCTTTATCAATAACATGCTTGGCTAGACCTCCTATTATGTTTATTTATGATTGTATGAAACCTAGAATGTAGATCTTAGTGGTGTCGCTTCTTGTGATGGAATCGTGCATGTTGGGTTTAGAAAACAGCTTTTGTTTTTTTTTCTGTATAGCTGAGATAGTCTAGGAAACATGATTTGTTAGAAAGGATACCATCGGGTAACAGTCTTATACTTACCTGCCCCCTTAATATGGTTGATCCACTTTTTAATATATTTCACTTGCACTTAGTATACCCCTTAGGGGCCTTGTAATAGTCTTCCATTACTACCATATTTTTGCGTGCCTTAATGGAACTACTAAGTAGACGGCGATCAGTTCGGTGTAATTCATTCATGACTTAGGAAATAATTACACGATCATCACAAGTGTGACAAAGCAACAACACTAGAAGAAGCAATCTAGGGAGTAATACATGATTAAATAAACACAGTCTTTTATTATATTGTTATCACCATTAGTTTAGATTATTATTTAGTTTAATAGCTAAAACCAACCCACCTCTCAATGATCATGAATTTACTTGCTTCATTAAAATATAAAAATACAAAAATAATCTATTGATCCCAATGAACAGATCTTAAACTCCTTAGCTTGATGTAAGGTTTAGTATCTTTGGATAAATCCAAAGGTACCAAGACTAAAACTTTGAGTGTATGATATAAAATATGGGGAATCTAGTTTGTACCACTAAGAAGAATAAAGAAACAGCAAAACAATCAAAGACAAACAGTTTATCAAACTTTCAGCCTTAATATATTAAATACGAATACTTAAAAGTATTAGGGTTATAGAAAACCTTGAAGCTATAACAATGACTCATTTTGGTACCTTTTAATTCTGTACCCTAGGACCTCTTTTTATACACTAAGGAGTCCTACAAGGCTTTCAATACTTTCCTAAGTTATCATGATCTTTTAAACAAATAACTTATACATATCTTTTACAAAAATAACTCAATACTTATCTTCGTAGTATTTTGTTCGCCAATCAATCCTTATCCTCTCTTTTATTGTCTTTTATGCTTCTGGACAGTAGTAACTCTTCTAGCAGTTGTAATCCAGCAGCATTAACTTTTGTACCAGCAGTACTAATAAACATAAGCAGTAGTAACTTTAGTACTAGCAGTACTAATATATACTAACAGTAGTAACTATGTACTAGCTTCTTAACTTACTACTAGCAGCCACTAACTTACTGTAGCATATATTCTATAAGATCATAACAAGTACTAACATTGTCTGTCAGTATCTTAACTTTCCACTAACAGTCTTAACTACTTAGAGTATTTGCTTAACAGCAGTAACATTCACCTGAGCGGTAGTAACTTCAAGAAGCCTTTTAATCCCAACAATCCTCCCCTAAACTTGATGTTCATCTTTTGAATCTTTAAGTTTCATTCAAAGTCTTTACCATCACTAGGAGGATGCTTCCAAACACTTCATTGACCATTTTGCTGCTTTACCATGAGCTTGAGTAGTTGATAAACCATCTCATTCCACTGATCTGCTTGAAGCTTCTTGTTCAGCATGTTTGTGATTGTTATTGGTGTAAGGGGATATCTCTTTTCAACCAACATAAAGACATGTAAATGTTTAAACCTTACAAAGTGCACTCCACAGGAATCATATAACTTCCAAACTGTCACCTTGTATCCTTGTAGAGATCTCCATACTTCACTTTCTACATCAGGTTCAAACATTACTCTCAAATCACCCCATAACACCCTTTCAAAATCTTCCTCTGGCCTGTTATCCCCATGCTTAGCTTTAACTAACTTCCACAAATTTACTAAGTCTTCTCTGTCAAATTCACTAAGCAGTTGGCTGAACACATGGTATAGCTTTGAACTTCCATCAACTTTAATTTTTCTTAATTACCTTGGATTTACCTCTTATGTGTGAATCTGAAAAAACTTAAACTGGTACTTTTGTAGCTAGGCGGTAACATTGATTGCAATTTCTTTTTCTTTGGCAAGCTCAAAGCACACTACAACAAAATAAACCTAATGCAACACTTTAAAAGCAACACTTTATAAAATTGTTGCCTTTTAGATAACAATAGTAATTAAGCAACTATTTCATTGTATAGTGTTGCATTTGGTAATTGATGGCAACACTTATTCTAAGGTTGCAATATTTAGATGAATGCCAACGTTTTTGCTAAGTGTTGCAGTTTTAAAACTATAAGTAAAACTTGTCAAAGTATAGAGATCCTCTAAGTTCATGTGAAATTTACCGGTAAAGTTCTCTCACAAGAATAAAGTAAACCGGGTCCCTGAGTAGGCCCATTGTTGTGTTTGTGAGAGAACTTTGCTGTAAAGTTCATATGAACTTTAGAGGATCTATATCCTAGTTCAATTTATTTTAATCGGCATGTGTAGTTAGGGGTGTTACGCGGGTCGAGTTCGGGTCAATTCAGGTCGGGTCAAGGCTAAAAATTCTATACTCGAATCTGACCCTATTTGAATTCGGGTTACTCGGGTTTTTGTCAATTCAGGTTGGGTCAACTTAGGTCGGGTCAATTTGGGTCAGAGTCAACCCGAATATAAGTAAAATGTATATTCCCCCCCCTTTTTTTACTCTTTTAAATAAAAAATATATAAAATTTATGTAAAGAATTAAAAAAAATTGATTTCGTTGTCAATTCGGCGTCGATCCACGATACCGGACCCTAGTTAGTATTCAGGTTACTCGGGTTGACCCGAACAACCCATTTTTTTGGATCCGAATAAGTTTAATCGAGTTCGAGTCGAGTCGAGTTTTTTGACACCCTATGGGTAGTTATTTCGTACCATTTGAAAAAAATCCTATACGAATAATAGTAACAAATTAGACTATTAGTCAACAAATGCAACAAATTAATATATTGTTTATTGTTCATTTCTATCTACCTATATTATAAACCAAACCATTGTTTTTACTGTATAGCCTTGAATGAACGACACGTGCACAAGAATAGTACCCGCCTGTTACAATACCACCCTTTTTCTTCCACCTTATCTTTCTACCTTTTTCCCTTTCTTTTCAAAACCATTCATTCCTACTTATCTTTCTCCTTTTTTCCTACTTTTCTTTTTTCTCTTCCACATGTAGTACTCGTTATATTTGTTTTTTTTTCGTTTCCCTTTTTGCAGATTCATGCGCCACAAAGACACTTGGGCTTCAAAATGTGTAAGTAAGTTATTTTAGCCTTCACCTTTAATATCATACTTAAGTTCCTATTATAATGACTTTGGTTTCCGTGTTGTTATTGTAGATGTTGTTAATGATGGTTTTTAAACTTTTATAACAATTATATTAAACCATAACATCAAAGCATAGAATAGCGGAAGCAAATAAAGGATCAAATAACATGTTTGCATAATTAACCGAATTAGGGTTAATACCCTTTTGATTTCTAGCCGTAGAAGATCAATGCTTAGGGTTTATCTCCAAGAACCCTAATTAGGGTTTTCCGTACATACGGAAACAATCCAAGAACAATCTAAAGGAAGGATTGTATCACGAAACTTGTACACACGCTGTGTATCGAGTTAACCAATCACTAGCTTGATAACACGTAGCGTTTAAACGAACGATTCGATCCGATCAACCCAAGGTTATGGGGTCGAATGTAGGACAAAAGAGTGATAGAGTTTTGGGATCATTGTCTCTTTCACCTCTCCATCATGGTGTTTATATTAGGCACCCTACCCCTATATTTGGTGAACAAGTAACATCAATTCTTTTAATTATGCAACATCCAAATATGTAACATCAATTCATTAATTTTTTTTGTTAACATCAATTTGTTGTATCAGCTCAATTCATTAATTATGTATCTTATGTAAACATTATGTAACATCAATTATCGTAATTATGTACTTGTCTTATGGTCGTTAGTCTTTTCCGTAAATACTTAAACGACCGTTCTTTAAAGTTTACGTGTATAATTAAAACAAATATATTATTTATTAATTGTTAAACTCGTATGTGAGTGCAATCCGTGATCTTGAGTTCGATCCTAAAAACACACATCTATTAATTTTCATCTATAAACTTACAGTCTCCCACTTGGACATATTTAATGTATTGTGATCACATCGGTTAGCGTTTAGTTTACTCGCCGATATGCTCTTAGTATGATCTCAGTAGGTCTCCTGATAATCCTTTTAATGATTCATCATTATTATTATCCTTTTGTTTCTAATACAATGTTAATAAGGATATGGATCTTAGTCATTCCTTAATTAACGGATTTATGTTTCTGTTTTATCTATTGAGCAGATTTACCAAAATTTCTGAAACGTATTACAGATAATCTGGGTGTGGCCACACATAACATATTACCAATCCCTACGAGGGGCCACAGCTGGTATTAAACTTCAAAAACGTATTTTGAAGGAAAAAAAAAGCCTTTATTGACTTCAAGCAATAACTTATGAATTTTGAATCACTTTCTAAAAACATTCGTATAGTTCCAGTTACGTTTTTAGCGTTTTAAATTGCTTCACAGGATAATGCACTAGTTCCATAACTGATTCCTGGTATCTCAAGTCTGAGGATAATATTTATGTTTTACGTAATGGACAAGATCCATAAAGTACAATCACATAGTTGGATAAGTCCCTATATTCAACTCTTTAATATCATGTGAAATTGTGGTATGTCAAGCTTCAATATCTTTTTCAAGTATATTCTAACCAATACTCAGATTTGTCTTAATTCAATATTATTCCCATATCATAAATTCGACAACGGACATTAGTATATTTTAATATTCAAGGATTTAAAACATGTAAAATAGGATACAATATTAAATAAACAAAAATAACATAACCATCATTTTATTTTATCAAATAATTATGTTACCATCAATTATCCAAACACTATATCACAGCTATGCATGAAACTACCTAGCTAATCGAAGTCCCAATTCATTGGCTATGTTCCGTTTAACTTTCCTCTGTAAAAGCTTTAGTTAAAGCTCATCAGCTAGGTTTTGATCTGTGTGAACTTTTATCATTTTGATTTCACCACTCTCGACTTATTCTTTCCGTAACATAGTGAGTATTACGCTGAAAATGTTGGCGCCTTTTTTTTTTTTTCATGACTCACAGGTTCATTGGCGAATGTGGTTGCAGCAGAATTGTCACAATACATATTAATGGTTTATTTTTTGAAAGCATCACTACATAGATCTCCAACAAACTTCCTAATCCAAAACGGCTTCCCTTGCAGTTTGAACAGCAATGTATCAGCTTGCGTTGCATGCATTGCATTGGTTGTTGCTTTTTGCTCTTCCTGTCATACTGCTCCTCCATTGACGTCAAAGACATACCCGTCTGAGATTCGTATTCTCTTTATCGCCATTGCCACGGACGCATCACAGAACCTGTAACTCAAGTTCTGTATCTGGATTTCCTCCGTACACTAAAAAACATATCCTTTCGTATTCCTCAGATACTTTAGAAAGATGTAACTCAGCAACCCTTAGTGGAGTTTCCTGGATTCTGTTGATATCGACTGACAAGTTTTGAGCAAATGCCACCGTTTGGATTATGCACCTGACGGCATACATGATAGATCCTATAGCCAATAGCATAAGGTACCTTTTTATGTAAGCTTTTTCCTCATTCGGATGAAGCGCCATTTCTTTACTACAAATCATGTTTGACTTCCCGGTTAATAATAACCTTTCTTAGAGTTTTTGCATACTGAATTTCTTCAATATCTTATCGATGATAAGCACTTTGAATTAAGTCAATCACACCGGGGAGATCTATCTTCTATATATCTTAAATTCCAGAATGTATGCAGCTTCTCCTAAATCCTTCATAGAAAAACACTTTCCAAGATAATCCTTAACTTCCTTAAGTCTTGGAATGTTGTTTCCCATGATTAAAATGTCATCAACATATAGGATCAAGAATACTACATTACTCCATCTAGCGTTGCGATTTCACCTGCTTATCCGAGTTTGAGTAATTCCCAAACCTTTGATTTCCTCATCAAATCGTTTATTCCATGACGTGATGCTTGCTTCAGACCATAAATAGATCATTTGATGTTTGGTCTTACACGGTTTGGATACTTTGGGATTTACATACTTCGGTATGCTCCATATAGAGGTCTTCATCTAAGGACCACTGCAGATGGCAGTTTTAACATCCATTTGCCATAAATCTTATTATAATCATAGTACGTGCTTATTAGCTATTAAGAATCCATAATTAGCTCTAATGTGACTACCGGAGAACGTCTCCTCGTAGTCAAACCTAAGGTTTTGAGTGCAGCCTTTAGCTACAGACGAGCTTTATAGGTGTGTACTTTTCCATCCAATGTCAGTCTCTTCTTGAGCTCCACTTTACTCCATACTATTTTTGCTTGGGAGGAGGGTCTTCTTTCAAGTTCCAGACTTTCATTTACTTTCATGGAGTTCATATCCCTCATCTATTGCACCTTGCCATATTACTTCTCAGGGTCAGCATGGCTGTTTTATAATTAGCAGGTTCTCAAGATCCCCTAACTACATCATCGTCAACCTCCATGTTTAGACACAGACTGTTGGGTGCACGTTTAGTCTCCTTTCAGACCTTCGGCAGGAATTAATTCCGGGTGGAGGAACCCAGACTTTCGTTCTCTACTGGAATTTGCTAGTGTTTTCAGAAGGTAATGTATCTTATATGATCATCGTCTTGATCATAAATTCTCTTCCCACTGAATTCTTGAGATTGGATCTCTTTCAAGAAAATCTCTATACCTAGAAACAATTATTTGTTTTTCAGGTGGGAAATAAAAGTTAGTAAGCCATAGTTTACTTGGGTATCCTACATAAGATACACTTAACAGATCTTGTTGGAGTTTATCAGCTGAGTCACGTTTTACATACGCCTCGCAAAAACCCCAGACCTTTTAATAAAGACAAATTCGGAGCTTGCCATGCATTTTATATTGGTGTCGTATCCACCTTCTTAGTGGGTACCCTATGTAAGAATCGAAAACAACAGATTCTAAGGCATAATCCAATAGGATAACTCGGGGGGGGGGGGGGGGGGGGGGGGGGGGGGGGGGGGTTGGGGGGGGGGGGGGGTGGGGGAGGGGGGGTGGGGGGGGGGGGGTGGGGGGGGGGGGAGGGGGGGGGGGGGGGGGGGGGGGGGGGGGGGGGGGGGAGGGGGGGGGGGGGGGGGGGGGGTGGGGGGGAGGGGGGGGGGGGGGGGGGGGGGGGGGGGGGGGGGGGGGGGGGGGGGGGGGGGGGGTGTGGGGGGGGGGGGGGTTGGTGGGGGGGGGGGGGGGGGGGGGGGGGTTTTAGAGTAGTAAGATTAAACAGAGATCGCACATATCCAATATGTATGATTTCTCCTTTCAGTACACCATTTTGTTGTGGAGTATATGGGAGAAGTTAGATTCTGAAACTATTCCATTCTTACTTAGATAAATTCTTTAAACTCTTGCTTAAATATTCACCCACCTCTATCAGATCGAAGAGCTTTAATCTTCTTTCCTAGTTGCAATTCTTATTTCTGCTTTGAAACCTTAATGTTTCAAATACCTCATATGTGGTTTTAGTAAAAAACATATCCATAACCGACTCAAATCATCGTTAAGGTTAAGGAAGTAGCTAGCACCTTTCCTTGACCACATGTCTAATTGGTACGCATACATCCGTTTGTATTAAACCAAGTAGAAGATTTGTAGCCCCTTTCAATATTTTTATTTAAAAGGTTTCTTTGTCAATTTCCCAGATATAACAAGCATTTGCATTTATCAAATGATTCTATAGTATCTGTACCAAATGACCTTACGAGATGGAAGCTTTTGCTGCGAGGTCTTGCCAATATGGGCAAGTCTACTAGTGCCAAAGTTGAAGAAGAATCCAAGTCTAACTTTCTCTTTTTTTTTGATGCTATAAATATATTATTATTATTTCTTGGGTACATGGTTAGTTATGTCAATTTTAAACACACCATTCACGGATATAGCACTATAATAGAATATACCATTTACAGGATACAGAAATTCCACTACTAGCTAATAGTATGATGAAAACCATGATCCATCAAAATGAAAGGGAAAACAACACCTTAACAATAGAAGGTGCATAATAACAATTATTTATTTCGTACTAAACCCGGAAAGAAGTAAAACTAAATCAACATTCCTATGGCTTAAAACAGCTGGATTGTGTTACCATTGCCCACTTGCAGATATTAATACCCCATAAGATAGTTTCCTTTCTTCTTTAAATCCCTGCAGCGTATTACAAACATAATACCGCATACCGTAATCATATACCAGGATTTTAAGTTGTTAAGGTAAGATTGAATACCTCAATGCAAATAAGTTACCTGAAACTGCCAGCACGGGCTTCAGACTTCTTCTTATTTGCACGCAACTCTTGATATAAGAGGGCAATTCCTCTTCTAATGCCGGCACGTTGGCAGTGGTGACAAGCACGTTGATCCTATTAGATTTTCCTTTCCCTTCAAAGGAAATTAGGCTTAGGCTTTGGTTGATATGGCAACAACTTGCTTGTTCTTATTCAGGCCTTACCTTGCCTTTGACCCTTCTTGTTTGCTTGCGGTTTTGGCTTGTTATTCTACCCTTTTGTATTGTAAATACTTGAGGTGTAGGTGCTTTTGTCTTTCAATCCTCTTTTCGAAGTCAATGAGCGTGCGGGTGTAGCTCAGTAACTGTCTTCCCACGCAATGCTATTGAAGTTTCTTACAAAATCACCATAATCCTGTTAAGGACCAGTTGATTAAGGGGTTTAACAGCATATCATGTCGTATGGTTTACCAAGTGTATGTAATTGGTCATGTGTCATTTCATTTCCAATACATGTTTGTTAGGCGTTCGTTGTGTAGTTTTGTTATAGAAAAGTCAAAAGTTACTACTAATGAAAGATCAAAGTACTGTCTTCATAAAAGTGAAAAGTCAAAGTACTGTCTTAGTTATAGGAACTGTAAAGATTTAAACGATTGTTTTAGCATTTATCTTGTAACAGTTATTAGTGATAAGTATCATTTAGTATTCGTGTTAGTCAGGGACTGTACACCTACTAGTGGTTATCCTTATGTCTATAAAAGGATCCCTAGGAAGGCTTTAGAGATATACAGAAAAAACACACGAATTGTTTAGTATTGTATTAGGATCTGCAACTTAGGCAGTTTCAAAGAGTTTTTAATCGAAATCGTTTGAACGGAAACTATCGTCTGGTTCTTCTTGATATTGTTAAACTATTTCCGCATAGTTAACAGGTATTTTTTAGTGTTTCATTGCTACTAACTTGGATTTATTCAAGGAGGTAACATCCTTTACAGGTTAAAGGGTTAGTATACTAAAGGAATAACGATCCTACAAGTGGTATCAGAGCCTGTGTAGAGACTCTGATCAAGAAGAACTTTCATCATTCGAAATCGTTCCAAACTCTAAAAAGATGTCTGAAGCTGAACTATCCTCCTGCTCATCTGTCACCACCCCTTCTTGATATTGGAGACATAGAGATTGATGCAGACCATGTGGATCTTGGACAAGATGGACTTGGAGTTTTTGACTGGAGCGAAGAAGCTGATAATGCACCAATTGCTCTTGCTTTGATGGCTACAAGCTCAACCGATTCTTCTAACTCAAAGGTACCTTACTGTTCAAAATGTAGTAAATCTTATAAAAAGTTGCTTGAAAAACTATCATAACTAACGAGATTAATTTCAAAGGGCTAGTATGAAATTCTAGGATATCAAATGAGCTTAGAAGTCATTAGAAGTCATGCTTTTAAACACATGAAATGGAATGTATGCATGGGGTGATAAGTATGAACAGACGGAATATGAACTTAAAGAACAAAGGGATTTTGAAACTAGAAGAAAAACAAAAAGGAATTAATCAAGTTCTTTTAAAAGAAAGAGATTTGATTTCAAGTAAAACTTGAAAACATGGAACAAATCCTTCTGTACTTCAAATGAAGTCCTAAAACAATCAAAGATATTTGTCTGATAAATCATGTTATAGGATTTTGGGGTTGAGTCTATAGTAGTGGTATGGGAAAGTGACAATTCAGCTGGGGAATGAAACCTGACAGAGCATTTGTATGAAAATTTCAAAAGAGAAAAGGCATACAAGCAGTACCTCACCCACAGGTGCAACTTATTTCCCCTATGGACTCGCTAATGTTCCTTTACAGGATAGAGAACTAGCTATTAGATTTAAGGTCAATAATTAAGAGGAAAAATAAAGTATAGTCAACCAGAAATTGATAGAAAATTAAAGTCAAAAGTGAGATTGGGTTGATAGGGATGATGAGAGACTGTTTTATTATTTTAAACTCTTCAGAAACTCAAAAGAAAACTGTTTTGAACTCAGAAAATAGTGAAACATCTTTTAAAAACAGGTCACCTAGCAGTCAAAACAGTGTTGGTCAAGGATCTAGAAGAAAAGGATACCTCTGATGTAAAAAGTGGGGATACTGAAGAATTGGATTTGGAGAGGATTCAAAGTACTGCTAGACAAAGTACTGTTACTCCAAGGACTTTAAATTTTGATGATGAAGCAGGTCCTTCAAGTCCAATTCGTCCAACTCAAGAAGAAGAGCCTGAAGAACAATTCAAAGATGATGAATTTCTTGCTGCTCTCAATAGAACAAGAGGCTTAAGCATTCCTGGTCCTATGCAATCTCAACCTCAACAGCCAACTCAAGCTACTGACCCAAAAGAAAAAGGTAAAGGGATATTGGTTGAAGAACCCAAAAAGAAGAAGTTAACTCTTCAACAAATACGAGCCTTGGAGACTGCAAATGATGAGGAAGTTGCTAGAAAGGTTCAAGAAGAATGGGATGCAGAAGAAGAGAGAAAAAGGTTGGAAGATTTGAAGAAACCAAAAGAGGTCAAGAAACCAAAGACTATCTCAAAGAAACCTACATCTCTTGCACAAGAACGGACTCAAATGATGAATTTCTTAAAGGGTCAAGGATACAAGAATTTGCAAAAGCTAAGGTATCCACAAATGAAGGAACTGTACGATAAAGTTCAAGAATCCATCAAAGATTCCTTCAAGGATTTTATTCCAATGGGTTCAGAAAAGGAAAAGCAGATGTTACAAGAAAGAGATGCAAAGAGACTCCTAAGGAAGAGAAAAGCTACAGTTACAGAAGAACAGCCATCAAAGAAGCTTAAATTGAGGACAGAGACAATTGATGAGCTCAGAAATTATCTTAGGATTGTAGACTTTGAGAAGAGTGCACAAGATAGAGAGTCACTGGAAGCAATCTCTATGATTACAGAATTCAAGGTCATTGACTCACCCGATGGAGAGTATCTCATAATTTATAGAGCAAATAGTCATTTCAGAGCTTTCGACACTCTGTGGGAGATACTGCACATTTTGGATAGACAGGATCTACATCATCTATATCTGGTTGTACAAGACTATTATAAGCATATTCCACCAACCGGGTTAGGATTGATACTTTTGGGTGATCTTACAACTATTTGGGAGACGTCTGCAACAAGTGATGATGACTTCTGGAAGAATCAAGAAGATTGGGAAATTGTAAGATGGAGACTTAATGAATCTTCGGGAGTGCATACACTAGAGTTAGAGGATAGTACTATGATTCATATGCGGCTGAAAGAAGATATTCTCTATCAGAGAGTGTTGATAGGGATGCTGGATCTGGAATGGGAAGTTGAAGATGGGAAGTGAGATAGCATTGATACATCTGTTCATTTTGTGGACAACTGAAGATGGTGACAATTCTTAAACAACTGGTATGATTTATCAAAATTTTCTTTCTATATATATCTTATTTTGATAAAAAGATTTAACTGTGAACAAGCAGTACTTTGTTTAAAGTACTGCTAGTGTAAAACAAACAGTACCTTGATGAAGGTACTGCTAGTTAAAAAGTTGTTTTTGAAATATTGTGAAGATTTGAGTGTGCAAAAAGATTTAAGGCACAGATATTTGAATGTCAAACTGTTTTAAGGGATTGAGTGTTGGTTAACCACCACACAGCAAATGGTATTCAATTCACCATGTCTTACAAACATAAGAATTGACTAGTCCAAATCAAACAGTTTTGGTAAAGACATCTCAAATCTGTTGATGGTTGACAATTTACCAAAAATTGTATGGTGATCAATACACCATGGTACTACACTGAATTATTGGCTACTCCAAAGCAAACGGCTTTTTGGTAAAGAGAACTCAAATCCGTTGATAGCTTTAATAGTTTGCTCAAAACTATATGGTCATCAACTCACCAATGTTTTATTACTGAGAGTTGACTAGTCCTGAGCAAACGGCTTCAGGTAAAGACTAATCAAATCCGTTTATGGTTGTAATGACTTACCAAAAGTCATATAGTATTCAACACACTATGATTAATGTTCTGAGTGTTGAAGTGGTTTTTAGTTCACCATGGATTATTACCTTTTCTAGGTACCAAAGAACTGACTAGCCCAAGAGTAAATGGCTACTTGGTAAAGGCTCATAAAAACCATTTATGTTGCTGAGAAGACATGTTGCTGAGAAGAACAATCTGTTTGATGCAAAGACAAAGAGAAGTGTTTTTGTTCATAACAAGGGGTTCCAGTTCAATATACTCAAACAGATTGTGTACAAGATACTGCTCAAAGGATGAAGCTTAAAAGATTAAAGGCTAGTACTGCTTTAATGACAAGACAGACTGATGCTGAACAAAGAAGACCAACTATCAAGAAACTTGAAGTCAAGCTAGTAGAATTCAAGTTAGGGGAGGATTGTTGGGAAATACAAGTCAAAAGGTCAACGTACTGCTAAGCAAAAGGTCAAAGTACTGCTAAGTAGAAAGTCAACGTACTGCCAGTTAAAGATCGAAGTACTGCCGTGGATAAAGTAATCTTAAAAGATTATCATTTAGACGGTTATATTAGTATTTATCTTGTAACAGCTATTTTAATGATTAGTATTGATTAGTGTTTATGTCATATAAGGACTGTACATCTACTAGAAGTTATCCTTATGTTTATAAAAGGATATCTAGGAAGACAATAGAGATATACGAATTATTAGTATTGTAATAAAAAATCACTGAAGTTAAGATTATTAGTATTGTATTAGGGATCTGCAATTTAGGCAGATTCAAAAGGTTTATAAAAGGAAATCATTTGAGAAACTACTGTGTGTTCTTCTATAAGTTTACAACTAGATTCCGCATAGTTGACAGTATATCAGTGTTTCATTAAGGAATATCGATCCTCAATCTAATGCACCTCTAGAGGGGAAGTGTTTACAAGTTGCATATTAAAGAGGACCCACTATTAGATGATTACAAAAAGGCGGAAGAGAGAACTACAAGAGATATGGTTTGCAGCTTGATTATGTTGTGTCCCCCCCCCCCCCCCCCCCCCCCCCCTCCCCCCCCCCCCCCCACCAAACTCACCCCCCACAAAAATTACAAAAAAATAACAAAAAAAAAACCCCTTGGCATGTTCAAGAAGATCTTAAGTCAGGCGAAAGCATTGAAGATTGATTCATATGAAGATTGTTTTGTAATACAAATGGGGAAGATTGTTAGGATCTGAGATTTGATGATTACAAAACTAAATATGCAAAATTAAAGAAAGATGAAACAACAAGGACTTAATATGAAATATTAAGTTAGCTTCATATGTAAGCTAGGTTTTCTTGTAAACCCTCTATATAAAGGGTATTAGAGGCGTCTGTTTTAGATATCAATCATAGTTAGATCTCTCCAATGAGAGTCTGGACACACTAAAGAAAGCGTGTGTATTATTAGTTAGTTTATGTATTACTTAGTGTAGCCTCAAGGATTGTGGATCCTTGTTACAATTTGTAACCATTTATTTTGATCAAATTAATGGAGGCCTGAATGTTTAGTAGTAAAACCTTGTTTGATAACTTATTGTTCATTATTATTCTGCTGCATATATAAGTTATCTGGAAAACTTATCCTAGATAGGCAAAACGATCTCCACATTAAGTTAACAAATTGATTTGTGAAAATGTTTTCTGACGAGAAATCGTCTTTATAAATTAATACCCCATCTTCAAGGTCAAATCATTTCCAACACTTATAAGTTATTTTTTAACTATCCGAGTAGTCATACTTTTTATCATTGGTAAACTAAACAATATTTTCAAAATTGTTAAAGTCTATTTTCTTTCTGATTATTTGAACACTACTCTAATCTCTGTGGACGACATGATCTTACCTAAAAAGATTATACTGCATACGTGGGTTATACTTTTACCCGTGTGTTTCCATATAATTATCCGGTATTTTCAGTCTTATAAATTTAAAGCTTTTGAAACACATCAAAGTTTTTGGCGCCGTTGAGTCATTTTAGGGATATTAATGAAAGCGTAACAGGACGAGTACGTTTGGAGATGGATCATATGTACATACAGAATAAAGGGTAGAGCGTCTACAACTGTAGGATCGTAGAAACCAGAACAAAAGATAGTATCGAACGTATACTATATACCAAACCTTAAAAGCAACATACTAAGTCTAGGACAACTTACGGAGATAGGTTGTAAGGTCATAATGGACGGAAACAAACTGACTTTGTATGATAAGAGCAAGAAATTGTTGATGAAGGTTGAAAGATCTAAGAATCGACTTTACAGTATTAGACTGTAGATAGACACACCTATATGTCTCTTAGCAAATGTAGATAACCCAAGCATGGATATGCAGCTAGATTAGGACATCATGAACTTAGACCGATATCAACAAGATGACTAGAAGGGTCTAGTGAAAGAATACCAATGAAAAATCATGCGGACAGATTTGTGATGCATGTTTATAGGAAAACACAGTAGAACACTATTACCAAATCAAGCTAATCAGATCAACAGAACCATTGGACATAGTATATGGAGAACCTCTGTGTCCTTGGTTTTTTTTTGTGTGTGTTTGGTTGTGTGTTTGGGGGGGGGGGGGGGGGGGGGGGGGGGGTTGTGTGGGGGGGGTGGGGTTTTGTTTGTGTTTTTGGGGGGGGGGGGGGGGGGGGGGGGGGGTTTTTTTTTTTTTTTTTTTTTGTGGGGGGGGGGGGGGTTTGTGTGGGTGGTTTTGGGGGGGGGGGGGGTGTGTGAAGTAAAGCCACACACTCCAGCAAGAACTCATATTCTTGTTAGGGAACTGATTGTACAATTCATGTGGGCTTACTTTCTGACGTCGAAAGATTAAACAAGCACTTGTACGTTCAAGAATTTAGACAAAAAATAGAAATGAAATGAGAATGAAAGTGAGGATGCTAAGAACAGGATAGAGGAGGTGAAGTTTACATCAAACAATTCAACAAAATACTGTAAGTAGAATGAATAGCACGACAGTATGACAGCACATACCACCACAACAGAATGGAGTAGTGAGAGAAGAAATAGACGTATTATCAACTACGAGAGTATGATGAAAGCAAAGAATTTACCCTTAAATTTTTGGGCGAAAGCAGTCAAACACGCGATTACATACTCAACAGGGTTACCTTACAGAGCCCTGGAAGATAAAGACTCCATAGTAGGCGACTCTACAACAGAAATCCGAATCTGGGAAGAACCTAAAGAATAATCGGCTGCAAAACAAGCGTATGCAAAGTATAATAACTACCTCACTTAAAGAAGCTGGACGACAGAAGCATACCAATGATTTACTTAGGAGTAGAGGAAGGATCAAAAGCATGTAGGTTATATGATCCAATAGCAAGGAAAAAACAGTTAGTAGGGATGTAAAGTTTATGGAAACGAAACCATGGATTGGAATAAAGATGAAGATGATACAAGAACACAAGAACACATTCTGGACCTATTTTGTGGTAGAAAGGAGTTGACAAAGAAGAACGCAGCACCAGTCACATTGAAATCAATGGATAAAATTTGATAACCCGTATCAGAATGAGGATCCTATTAATGATCCTGAACCTCCGCCAATCACACCATCACCATACACTTACAACCCACACTCAGAAGAAGAGGCTACTACTAGTTCGACGAAGAACTCAGGAAATATATTTGATCATGTACCAGTACGAGGTTTCAAAGACTTAACTGAAATATATCAGAATACACAAGAAGTTGAAGCCGAAACTTTATTATTTACGGAGGAAGAAGAACCCCGTAACTACAAGGAAGCATCAACAGATAAGAAATGGATTGAGGCCATGGAGATTGAATTGGATTCAATCAACAAGAATAATACATGGACTCTTACAACATTGCCACCGGATCAAAAGGCAATAGGACTCAAATGGGTTTTTAAAACCAAGAGGGATGCAGAAGGAAAGATCATCAAATATAAGGCAAGATTAGTAGCAAAAGGATATGTACAAGAACAAGGAATAGACTTCGATGAAGTATTTGCACCTGTTGCTAGGATAGAGACAGTTCGGTTAATTTTAGCATTGGCAGCATATCATGGATGGCAAGTACACCACTTAGATGTAAAATCAGCATTTTTACATGGAGACTTAAAGGAAGAAGTCTATGTTACACAACCTGAAGGATTTGTTCAACAAGGAAACTCAGGAAAAGTTTACAAACTCATTAAAGCATTATATGGGCTAAGACAAGCACCAAGAGCTTGGAATGTGAAGCTTGATCAAACCTTAAAATCACTGGATTTTAAGAAATGTAATCTCGAACAAGCAGTCTATACAAAGAGAAGCAAGACTTCTACGCTTATAGTTGGAGTTTATGTAGATGATTTGATAATCACGGGTACTCCAAGAAAGGAAATAGACGTATTTAAATCCCAGATGAAAGATAAATTTGAAATGAGCGACTTAGGCTTATTGGCTTATTACCTTGGGATAGAAGTTACACAGACAGGAGGAGAGATCACAATCAAGCAAACAGGTTATATAAACAAGATCTTGAAGGAAACAAGTATGACAGATAGTAATGATACAAAGATACCAATGGATCCCGGTACTAAGTTGGTCAAGGCGGAAGATGGAAACACGGTTGACGCAACTTATTACAGAAGTTTAATTGGAAGTCTCAGGTACTTACTGCATACAAGACCAGATCTTAGTTATTCAGTCGGACTACTCAGCAGATTCATGCAAGACCCGAAGGATCATCACCTGAAGGCAGTAAAGCAAGTAATCCGATATATCAAAGGAACAAAGGAGCATGGCATAATATACAAGAAAGAAGGCAGCTGCAAGATTATAGGTTACAACGACAGTAGTTATGGAATCAACACTGATCAAGGAAAAGGAACTACTGGAATAGTATTTTATTTTGGAGAATCACCTATTACCTGGTGTACTCAGAAACAACCAAAGTGGCGCTATCATCATGTGAATCAGAATTCATGGCGGCTACAGGAGCAGCATGTCAAGCCTTATGGTTAAAATGACTACTTAGTGAATTTGAATTATGGATGGGAAGAGCAAGGATAACGCTGAAGGTCGATAACGTTTTCAGCAATAGCACTCGTCAGAACCCAGTTTTTCATGGAGAAGCAAGCACATCGCATTCGCTATCATTTCATTCGCATGGAATGAGTAAAGATGGGCACATCAATGTGGGAAAACACGTCAGAGGAGAACTACAAAGTGCAGATGCTTCAAATCTCGTAAAGCTTTTGCTCCAGAAAGGATACTCCGTTAAAGCCTCTGTGCGCTCTCCTAGTCAGTTTCCTTCAACTTATTCATTTTCTAGCTAGTATCATTGTTTTGTTTTCAAATTCTTTATTATGTTCCAAAATTATAACGAATAAATTCTTTATTCTCTTTATCAATTTAAACATTACAGATTGCATTAGGTTATAAGCTGGAAATGGTATGGTCTACGTGACATGTAGAAATGAGCATAAGAGTTTACAAAATCCAACAACTATATTACTTATATTTCTTCTGCATATGGAATACAAAATAAAGTTATTTTTTCTTGTATGTTAATTATTTGATTTGGAAAATCATGGTGTTAGCATACTATATGGTCATGTCCCACAGGTTCTCGCTTGTTGTTAATAGAGCATTGCGTTTTATTGATCTCTTTTAGATAATCCAACGAAGACAGAACATTTGCTAAAACTTGATGGAGCTAAAGAAAGGCTTCACCTATTTAAAGCGGAGTTACTCGAAGATGGTTCCTTTGATGCTGTCATAGACGGCTGTGATGGTGTCTTTCATACCGCTTCTCCTTTTTTCAATGCAGTCACAGATCCACAGGTTTTTTTCGAGTCTAGTTCTACCTACCTTCTTCACATAGTTGCATCGATCGTATGTTAAAGTTGATATACTTAATTATATGTTTCAGAAAGAGTTGATTGAACCTGCATTAAAAGGAACACTTAATGTCCTTGGTTCTTGTTCAAAAGCTTCATCGGTCAAAAGAGTTGTCGTGACTTCCTCCCTTGCTACAGCTGTATATAATGCAAGGCCTAGGTCTCCTGAAGTTGTAGTTGATGAAACATGGTTTTCTGATCCACAACTTTGTAGAGAAATGAAAGTGAGCATAGGTGTTGCTATTGTTATTATTAGTATTGGACTATAGGTATTATATTATGTCACGCTAATTCGCTAAATATTACGTATGTTTTATTACTTCTGTTGTTACTACCAGTGGTGGTATGCACTATCAAAAACATTGGCTGAAGATGCTGCATGGAAGTTCGCAGAAGAAAAGGGGATGGACATAGTCACCATAAATCCAGCTATCGTTATCGGTCCTCTACTACAGTCAACTCTCAACACTAGCGCTGAAGAAATCGCACAGCTATTAAATGGTATAATTGATACAATCTTATAAAACTGTCAAGGCTTTTGATTAAATGAATTAATTATCAAATAATAGTTGTTTTTGTTTTGTAGGTTCAGAAACGTATCCAAATTCAACTCTGGCATGGGTGAATGTTAAGGACGTTGCAAATGCACACATTCAAGCTTTTGAGATCCCTTCGGCCAGTGGAAGATATTGTTTGGTGGAGAGCGTTGTTCACAATTCGGAGTTGATTGAGATACTACGCAGACTTTACCCGGCTTCTCAACTTCCACAAAAGTAAGGATTTTTACTTTTAAAGTGTACTATAAACTTATTTACTCATCATATATACACATGAACATATGTTCTTGTTGGTTGAATAATTTGAGCAGATGTGCTGACGACAAGCCACATGCTCCGACTTTCCAAGTTTCAAACGAAAAGGCAAAGAGCTTAGGAATTGACTACATTACTCTTGAGCAAAGCATCAAAGAAACTGTTGAAAGCTTGAAGGAGAAGAACTTTGTGAAATTATGATCATTTTTTGCTTCCGTTGTCCAGTAAAATAAGTTATGCATTGCATACATATTTCAGAATGTATCATGATAATATAAACCAAGTCACCAATGGCTAAATAAGTACATATGCCTAGCACATGAATTTGGTCTGGATAACGCTCGTGATCTGCACGTGTGTCTCAAGACGTTTAAATCAAGAGGAACACATGCATCTCACAAATTGTAGCGGTTAGCTTAGCCACGAGAGTCAGTTGGCTTATAAATTGTTTTAGTGATCTTTTTTTGTCATTGTTATTAATTTCCTTCCTTTCATTTTTGTAACTAAATTCTATTAGGGTTCATATGACCGAACCATTGTAATCAGTTTTGATTTCCTATTTTTCATCAGGTATTCCTAGTTGTTTGCTAGAACGTATTTCATTTCGTAAAATTTCTAAAACGTTCATGTCACCTATGTATGTGTGATTTAGTTGGTATGGCTTTTGGACACATTTTATGAGCCACCAAGTTTCTACTAATTGGTAGTGTATCTGTAGTAGTTGATGTATATGTAGTAAATCGCGAAATGGTTATATGTTAATTTCTTTTGAAAATGGCAATACGGCGATACCAACCCAAACACAATCATTACACTAAAACGCCTAGATAATTCAGTTTTTGTTTCTATTTTTAGGCTCTAAGTGAGCCATAAGAAATGCGTACAAATATAAATGGTTGTCACCCTACACAGCGCATGAACTAAACCAGTGTAAACATGTAAGATATCTTTTTCAAGGAACTGAAAGACAATATTCATATCGACCCCCATGTTAGGGTAGAAACAAAACTTGGGTCTCCACAAGTTCATTAGACTTCGCTCTTGGGGTTTCAATACGTCAGTCGTCATATATGAAATTCGACCTTTGAATTGTTCAATTTAACTAGGCTCTTTTTTAATTTGTTACTAATAAGTTTATCACGGCGAACATCTCAATCAAACCAAGGACTGCTACGACGTGGTAATTCAAACGAAGTTTTGATCTTACGGAGGTATCCTAATAGCTAGAGATTGTTTCGACGGAAAAACTTCAAGGAGAGATACACTTGATGAAGAGGTAAAAAATATTTCCTACTTATGGATCAAACAAAGGAATAGGAATGTAAAACTTGTTCGGTTAGAATGGATAAATGATCCACTGTCAGCTTGTTCTAAGCGAATCCTCTTTAAAATGCCGTAAAGAAAACTAATAAGCTTATCAAGTATGGGTGAACTGCTTCATTACGGAACGTACGTTGTCTACACAATTGTCATATACTCATATTATCATACATCTTCTAATTAAAACATTAACACAATCACTTACGTATGATCAAAGCTCTTAACTCGTACAAATAAACATTCAGCGAGAAGCATGCACATATTTACAAGTTGTGTTTTGTTTTTGGGTAATGAGTTCGATTTGGGTCCTTTGAACGCGAGTTATTAAATTCGTACCCACATAGTGTTGGAATGGCCCCTGTGTTACAAGTTCGATTCATTCCATTTCCACTTACAGAAGTCACGAAAAAAAATCGAGCAAGTTATTCGTGTTTCCAGATTATTTTTCATTGTTCATAACTTATTACCATTAACAATAATTAAAAGGATAGTACTTCCAATGCAGAATAAACATTCGTTATTCCGAGACGCCATAAAATAAACAAGCAAAAGCATCATAAATTTTACACATGTCCCATACACAAATTCAACTTGCTAAAAAAATATAGCACGTACACAAGTCATAAACCCAAAATGCACCTAGTAACGACAAATACGTGCAGTTGGCATTGTGACACATACTGTGGCATACTTTTTCTTAGCCGCTTCGGTCCCGCGTTTCGGCTCGTCATCAGCCAATGCAACATTAGCCATAGACAAAGCCGCAGCCGCTGCGAAAGCGAACACCATGTCCCTCCTTCCATTGGTGTTGGTAGCATCTTTCTTTTCATCCGCCACAACTTTTTCAACACCAGCCGCATTTGAGGCATTGGCCATTCAGGAACGGACCATTAATGCGCGGCGGCTGGTAGGTGACTGGTAGGTGGCTTAGTGGACCCGTTTCATAGGCAGCCGAGCACAAGGAATGTGATTTCCATTGTCATGGATGCCATTTGTTTTGGTGTGAAGTGGATTAGAATTTTGTGTTTTGGTTAGAAAATGTGTTGGTTGGTATTGGTTTTTTAGTTTGAAGTGGTTTTTGGTGATTGGTGATCAATAAGCTTATCTGGAATGTATACATAGATCAAATGGGTTGCTGCCACGTGTAATGTTTTATCTTGGCCAAAAGCATTAAACTTGTGTGGTGTTTGGAATCCATTTTATCTGAACAGATATTTTTTTTATTCTTCATTATGATAGTTATTGAAATTGATACTTAGTTTTGTTAAATATAGTCTTAACGGCTACGTTTAAGATACAAAAATGTGGTATATACTATCGGTTGAGAGGAGTTAAATCTATAAAGAGTGAATATTTATCATTGAATGTACAAGCGGTTAATACGTGTTTGCATGCACTAAATATAGTCTTTAGGCCACGTTTAGCAATTTCCAATTATTAAAGAGAAGACTAACAATTGTTTTGGTTAGACATTGTATTTGTTTACCGAACAAAGTGAATATTGTCGAATGTCACTCGGTTCGCTTTTGGTAATATTAGTTTTTTTTTCCTTTCAAGTCGTAGAACTTCACCCCAACGAGCATAAACTAAGGTGGTGTTTGTTTTTTAAAAGATACCTCTTAACAGCCTATTAATTTGTCTCGTTCAGATGCGTTCGGACATTTTGGTCATTAAGTGCGTTTGTTTTTTTATTCTCGTTCAGATGCAGTCAGATGCTGAAACCTCTTACCCAACAAGATGAGGATGAGATGACTTATTACCTCTTAATGTGTTTTCACTTTTTTCTTCCTTTTTTTCTTTCTTTCTTTTAGCTTTTTTACTTTATTTTATTTTATTTTTTTTCTTTCTTTGGTTCTTTTTTTTAATTTATATTATATATTTTCTTTTCTTTTCCATTCGTATTGATAATACTTTTTAGAGATAATGACTTCGTTATTTTTTTCAAAATAAAAAATTATTAAATATAATAATATGATAATGATAAAAATGCTCAAACTTAACATAAGAGTATTTTAACCAATAATAATATATAACTAATTTTTTCAATTAAATAGTAACATGCATATTTTGAGTATTAACTTGAATTTTTTTTCTTCAAAAATATTTTAAATGTTACATGACAATGTTAAACATATTCTAAGATACTCCCTCCGTCCCTAAATAAGTGTCCACTGTTGACTTTTGAAGTCATTCATCTTCAACTTTGACCTTAAATTATTTTGATTGTGTTATATAATACTTGATGCAAAATATATGAATCAATTGAGTTTTCAATGTATTTTCATGGATATAATTTTCATCAAGTATTATATAACACAAACAAAATAATTTAAGGTCAAAGTTGAAGAAGAATGACTTCGAAAGTCAATAGTGGACACTTATTTAGGGACGGGGGAAGTATTACTCTGTTCATAATTTTATCATCGTAAATTAATTGATAGTGATAGTTTTGAGAAATGGCGAAGATATTTAACAACATGAGAATATAACATAGCAACAATATACGATTAATTTATGAGATTAAAGTGCGACACAATATCCTTGAATGTTTTGTTTTAACACAACTAATTATTTATATGTTGTTAGGTTGTGTTAGTTCGATGACTCAATTGTTCTATTTAATGTTTATAATCGTTTATGTATCATAAGAATGAAACTGTTATATATTAATATCATTCAGACACTTTTTTTACAAAAAATAAACAATATTATTTCATTCAGATTCAGACATTTTGGACATAAGGGGGATTTTGTGGACAAACGAGGGCATGTGACATTAGGGAGGGGATTGGACCAGATTGTTGTTCTAATGTATGTGGGTATATTTTAGGGTAAATGATAGATGTGTGTAAAGATTAATGGATTGTAATTAGGTTGGTTATAGAAAGGGGGTATAAATTGAAGGTAAATTGAAAACAACAATGAAATTGAGTTTAGTGATTTGGGCATGTTACGATGTACTGACGTCAATGGAGGGGGATTTGGGTGGCACTGGTGTTATTAAGGTTTTAATGTGATTTAGTTTATATGATGTGAACACGTGGGACGATATGTAATGATGTAGTATTTGTAGGAAGAGTTCTTGTGTTGATATAGTTAATAGTTGATGAGGATGTAGGTGTCTATACAGTCAGTGGGATGGTAGTCATTATGGGTGTAGGAGGGGATGTGGAGATTAGTGGGGGATAGTGACAGTTACACAACGACATTTGGGCGATTATTTTGGTGTGTGATATGGTGGCGACAGAATAATAAGAGTTAGGTAGTGAGGTAGGGAAAAGGGGTAGTAAGTGTTGACACTAAAGTATTATAGGGAGGAAAATATATGTCTGTTAAATTATAATGATGAAACAGGTAGAGAGGTGTAAGGGAGGGGGGATAGAAAGGGGTTGTGTGGGTGGGTAGCTGAATATGAAGAATTTGGATATGATGAAGGGAGCAGTTTGCGTGGTGAGAGCTGTAGTCTGGTGGAACTTTTGTGGAGGTTGAAGTTGGTGGTTGTTTGTTGATGTGAGGAGTAAAATTGGGGGTAAAGATGTGGGGAGTTTGATTTTAGTGGGGGGGGTTAAGGATTGTGGAAGAGGTTTGAGGAGGAATGAAGGATGGGTGTTGGTTGTATTAGGAGAGGATGTTATTAGTTGGGGAATTGTAGGGGATGGGTATTTGGAGATAGTGAGGGGAATGATAAAAAAGAGGATGAGTAGAAAAGGGTTTTAAGAGAGATTGAAGGGGGTAAGTTTATATTTTGATAGGGATAGGGGTGAGGTTATTGGGTGTGGAGATGAGGTAGAGTAGTATAGTAATGTTAATAGGTTTTAAGAATGTAAGATGTGATATTAATGTGGGTGGTTGTTGATAGATGAGGGTGACGAATGTTAAGTTTGATAATGGGAATGAGTTTGGGGTAGGTGGAATTTAGGGAGAAAGGATGGAGGTTGGAAGGTGGTTTGAAATTTAAGGGGTTTTAAATATTGATATTTAGTTATTGGAAAGGGGGATTTTGTAAAGGTTTTGGTTGTTAAGGGAGGGGTGTTTTTATTTGTTGTGGATTGGGGGGAAATTGTGTGGAGGTTTGAGTTTTGGTGTGTTGGAAATTGTGTGTGGGGGAAGTGGTTTTTAGTTGTTTTTAAAAGGGGTTGGGTTGTTAGTGTGGGGTAGGGGGGTTGTATTGAATTAATAAGGAGGAGGAAGTAAGGAAGGGGTTTGAATTGGGAGATTGTGTTTTTTTTTTTTTTTATTAATAATAATATTTTAAGGGGGGGTGAGGGTTGATTATTATTGAAAGGTTTGAAGGAGTATAAGGGGAGATTAAAAGTATTGAGTTGGTAAATTGTTAAAGGGAGTGAGGGGGGGGTTTGAATAAGAGATAAAGGGGGATTTTAAGTTAATATTGTTTAAAGGGAGGGGTAAGTGTAAATGTATTTTATAGAGGAGAAGGAATTGTTTTATTATAATATTAAGGAGGTGAGTTTGAAGTTGTTAATGAGGTGAAGGAGGGGGGAGGGGTGGGGGGGGGGGGGTGGAAGTAGAGGTGAATAGGGTTTTGAAGGGTAGAAAGTTTTGAAGTGGTTGTTAGGTGTTAGAGTGAGGGTTGTGGTTTGTTATAATATTATGTGTTGGGGAAGTATGTTTTGGTTTATATATTGTTGTGAATTTGAGTTGGGTTGGTGGTGGGTTGTTGGTAGGTATGAGGAGAGGGAAAAAAAAAAGTAGGGGGTTTTGGTGGTGTGTGTTGAAGTATTAGAGTGTAGGAGTGGTGGTGTAGAATTAGTTAGAGTTGGTAGGGAGTTTTTTATTTGTATTTGGGGGTATAGTGGATGAGTTGTTGTATTGTTTTGGTATATGGTAGAGTTGGTGTTTGTAGTTTGTGTTATTGGAGATTGTGAGGGGTTTGGTTTTTATATGATGAGATATTTGGGGGGTAGGGTTGGGTGTATTAGTGGTTGATGGAGGTGGGTTTGGGGGGGGTTGAGGGGGATGTGGGGTGGTTGGGAAGGAAGGGATGGGGGTTAGTTTGGAGGGTGGGATGTGGTAAGGTTAATGGGGTGATGGGGGGTGGGAAGTGGGGGGATATTGGGGAAGTGGGGGGGGGGGAGTTTAGGGTGGATGGGAGTTTTGGAGTGGTTAGGGGATGATATGGGGTGGGTGGGTTGGGGTGGGGGTTGGAGGGGTTATAGGTTGGTTAATAATTGGATAGTATGGGTAGATGGGGGTGGATGGTGTGTTGTTGTTTTGAGATTGTTGGTAGGGTGTGGTTTTTTGGATTGGTAGGATTGTAATTAAATTTAGATGATGTGATAGTTAATTTTAGAAGTGTGTTTTATGTGGGGGGGGATTGGAGTTTAGTAAGAGTTGGGGTAATGTTGTTTTGATGTATGGTTAGTTGGGGGGATAAGTTATATGGATGTATTTTAATGGGGTATATGGTTTGTGTGAGGGGATTGGTTGGGTTGTATTGTGGATTTAAGAAGGAATGGTGAGTTTTTATTTTAGGGGGAGAATATTGATGTGTAGAGGAAGGGGGTTGTATGTTGATGTATTGTGTTTGGAGTGAGTAAGGGTTGGTGATTGGGTTGGTTAGTGGGAGGGGGGGGTGGGGGGTAGTTATAGATATGTAGTTGGGTGAATAGGAGTTATAGATGATTTAAGTGGGGGGGGGGAGAGTATAGGGGTTGGATTTAGTTGGGGGGGTAGGTGTGGTGAAGTTGTATTGTGGGGGGATAGGGTTTTAGGTTTTGTGTGATAGGTGTTGTTGGATTTTGAGGTAAATAGGTGGGGGTTATTTATTTGTGGTGGGTGGGGGGTTTAAGGGGTGTTTGGGTGTTTGGTTATTGGAAGGGGGATTAGTGAAGAGGGGAGTAGGAGAGTGGGTGGTTTGAAGTTTTTGTGGATTTAGGTGATTGGGGGGGGGTTAGGAGGATGGTAGTTATATTTAGGGGTAGATAGTATTGGGGATGTGTAGAGTGGTGTTATGGGATTGGTTTTATGTATATTGATAGTAGGGTGATTTGGAAGGTTAGAGTATTTTTATGATGAGTGTTGATAGATGTGGGATTGGGGGGGGGGGAGTTGGTGGATGGATGTGGGGAGGGTTAGAGGTGGTGGTTGAGGTTAAATATTTGGGGTTGGGAAAAGGGGGTATTGGGAGTGGATGAATGGGAATAGGTATGTGGATATTTTTTTGGAGTAAAGTTATTAGTGGTTTAAAGTGTGATTGGTTATTTTGTTTAATAATTATAAATTTAAATTAATTAAAAGGATAGTACTCCAATGCAAATAAACATTCGTTTTCCGAGTACGCCATAATATAAACAAGCAAAAGGCCAATCTTAAATTTTACACATGTCCCAGACACAAATTTCATCTTTTCTAAAAAAAATAATAGCACGTACACAACAGAAAATAAACCCAAAATGCACCCTAGTAACGACAAATTACGTGCAGTTGGCATTGTGGACAATACTGTGGCATACTTTTTTCTAGCCGCTTTTTTCTTAATTAATTTTTAAATTACTTGAGGTTATTGAGAGTTTAATCCGGGTCCCTGCGTTTTCGGCTCTCACATCAGCCCAATGCAAACATTACCATAGACAAAGCGCAGGCAGAGCCGCTCGAAAGCGAACACCTAGTCCACTCTCCACCCTCCATTGTGTTGTGTACAAACTTTCTTTCATCCGCCACAACTTTTCAAACACCACAGCGCATTTGAGCATTGGCCATTAACGACCAAGCGCGGCGGCTGTGTTGCAGAAGGTGCTAAGTGACTTCGCCAGGCGGCTGAGCCACCAAGAGAATGATGATGCCATTGTCATGGATGCCATTTGTTTTGGTGTGAAGTGGATTAGAATTTTGTGTTTTGGTTAGAAAATGTGTTGGTTGGTATTGGTTTTTTAGTTTGAAGTGGTTTTTGGTGATTGGTGATCAATAAGCTTATCTGGAATGTATACATAGATCAAATGGGTTGCTGCCACGTGTAATGTTTTATCTTGGCCAAAAGCATTAAACTTGTGTGGTGTTTGGAATCCATTTTATCTGAACAGATATTTTTTTTATTCTTCATTATGATAGTTATTGAAATTGATACTTAGTTTTGTTAAATATAGTCTTAACGGCTACGTTTTAAGATACAAAAAGTGGTAAAACTATCGTTGAGAGAGTTAAATCTAATAAAGAGTGTATATTTAACATTGAATGTAACAAGCGGTTAATACGTGGTTTTTAGCATGCACTAAAAATAGTCTTTAGGCCACGTTTAGACAATTTCCAATATTAAAGAAAGACGAACAATTGTTTTTGGTTAGAGCATTGTATTTGTTTACCGAACAAAGTAATCAGACATTTACGCCTCAGATTCAGATTCAGATGTGCGAGTCAGATTCAGATTCAGAGCCTCTTAATAAACAAACAGCACCTAACTCAGCCCAATTAAGCACATAAACTCAATAACAATAAAGCCCTAACCAAAAAAGCCCAATATTACATTCCCAAGTGCCAATCCCAAATCCTAAAAATCTAAAGGCCCGTTTGGTATTTGGTTTTTTAAATAAAGGTTTGGACTAAAAGTTAATTTTATGCGTTTGGTTTAAAAGCATGTCATTAAATTATGGGTTCAAGATTTAAAAGACAAGACGAGTAATTGATTGAATACCGAGATCCACCACTGCCGAGAACCCCTCGACCGAGACCATCACCATCGAAACCCCCAGCATCATCAAAAGGTTCTTTCAAGTTTTTGATTTTTTTTGTTAGATCCATATTTTTTATAGATCCACACGTTTAATTAAAATCATAAACCACCACACACCCTCCGATCCTTTTCCTTTCCCAAATCCCATCTACGATAACCTTATTCTCCCCATAACCCCATTTTCGATCAATTATTCACCTTCCACACAACTCTTATATCGATATGGAGAGGCGAACAGCTGCGACGTTGCGTGATAATCGACAACTACATGGACCAGGCGACAATGATGGATGGATCAGGGTTAATAGGGATAAGGCAAAGAGATTTAAAGATCATACTGGTAGGCAAGATGAGATGACTGGTCGATTTCGATCAAATATAGCAACTGGAAATCATAATTTCTCATCGTTGGAGAAAATCTCGACGTCTGTTTATATTACAAATTTACCATGGAAGGCAACGACTAAGGAGGTTTGGGTTAAGTGTGAAAAATGGGGAACTGTAGTAGATGTTTTTATCTCGTTGAAAACGTCAATGGCAGGTGCAAGGTTTGGATTTGTAAGATTCATTGGGGTTTGAGATGTGGTTAACCTAATTTCCAATCTTTGAACTGTTTGGATGGGATCATTTCATTTGTATGCTGATGTAGCTCGCAAGGAGAGGGAACAGTTCAAGAGAATGGGATAACCTATTCCTACTAAAGTGAATACGTATTCAGGTGTTCCACAGAAAAACAGAATGGTTACTAAATCTTTTGATGCGGCTGTCCATCAGGGTAGCCATGATTCGTGGTCTAGAAATCAAGTTTGTGTGCAGAAGAAGAACGATATTTATGTAGAAAAACAAGCAACAGGTAACAATTCTATTTCACCTTGTTTAGTGAAGCGGAATTTGGAGCTTAGTGATGATGATTGTCTGAGTTTTTAATCGAATAAATCATCTTTTTTAGTGTTAGCCTTAATTATATTAAGTCAAACAATAATGTTATCGGTCTTAGAAAGTCAAACTAGGTCTTGTATTATAATTGGCTATCGGGTTTAACGGGCTTGGATTGTAATCTAATATTGTCCGTGTTTCGGGCTCAAAGCCCAAGTTAAACCAAGCCCGGCCCGTTTAGAAAGCCCAAGTGCCAAGCTAGCAAGGTATGGGTATAAATATCCCTTCACCACACTTGGTGAAGGGTGTTGGTTACTTTTCTATCTTTTGTAACTCATCATTTTCTATCTAATCTTCTTGTTTCTCTCTCTACTTTCTCTCTCTAACATTCCATCTTATTTTCTAGCATATTAGTAAAGATTATAGTTGTGTAATGGATTAAACTAGTGGGATAACATGTGGTATCACTCACCAAGGGGTGTGTAGTGTTTGTTTTGTGTGAAATTTGTGGGTTAGTTGGTTATATTTTTTTTGGTTCGAAAAAAAGCAAGAAAAAAA
>BQNB010000594.1:57540-87992 GCA_026074375.1 Tanacetum coccineum | reverse complement strand
GATATGTATTATATTAGACCCGCGGCGAATTTAAAATACTACGATACGTACGGACTTAAAACATGGAAATAATGACGAAATTTCTATTACTTGGAAACCCGATAAAAAGATGAAGATATATAGTCTTTAAGCTTATTAATTCGTAATTATACGATGACGGTAACCCGGTAATTAAACGAAAACTATACTTTTACGAACGAGACAACTACTTTAGCTAAGAAAGGAGACGAAATACTAATTTATAAAATATTATTTTATAAATTCCCGACTATAAGGTGAAATTATAACTTTGTAAAAGCTTTACAAACATCGTTTACATGATTCGTAACTTTAAAACGTGCGTTCACTTTTATACGAGAACTGTTATTAAGTAAATTGGTGATTTCCCGAACGCGTGTCGAAACGTTTTGTTTCAATTATTTTCTCACATTTCTTATATAATACTTGCAAAGTATTATATACCGCAATTATTTATTTAATTGGTTTCTTTTGTTATATAATTCACGGTATGAATTATATACTTGTTTATTTTTCATATGTAATATATATACAGAATATATTACATACTTTGTGTTTACTTTTCGATTTACTTTATTTAACCAACCACCAAACCATTACAACTTGAGGTCTAAATCCGTTATCAATGCGTCGCACTGATGTATCCATATGTCGGAAAACCCAGATACATTGCTCTAGGCTAGTAGGTCATAGCCGTTAAGATAAACCGCAACATCTTGATCGAGCCGTTCTGGTTTTCCGTTTGTGTTGTGCTTAATATGTGCATTTCTGCCAATCGTTCTAAAACATCGAGGTGAGTTTATAGCCCCATGTTTTACTTGTTTTACATATATTTTTTGGGTGAGAACATCCTTGTATGCAAATGTGTTTACATAGTTGATTACAAATTGGTTGCATACTCATTTACATAGTTCGCTATGGGATACATTATTTGACTTCATTTTTGGTCACAAATACATACTCTAGTTTTGAAAGGATTACGGATTAACTTAAGCGGATTGAACTGATAACAACAAGTTACTGCCCGGGTGTTCTTGGAGGGGACACCGGTAACGGGAGTACATATTTTTACATTACTGCCCGGGTGTTCTTGGAGGGGACACCGGTAACGGGAGTACATATTTTTACGTTACTGCCCGGGTGTTCTTGGAGGGGACACTTGTGATGGGTATATATAAGTCTACGTCACATCTTCATGAACTGTAAATCACTTGGAGGGTGATTAGCTATCACTGGGCAACAAACGTTATAACATGTTGTCCACGCGAATGTTATGAAATAGATCTATTCGGGATTGACAATCCCCATTCTGGTGATTAGCTATCACTGGGCAACGAACGTTATAACATGTCGGATTACGATTGGTTGGGTCTACAGGGCCAACCATACATATACATGAATACTTGCGCGTTGTCTTGAATAAAGTGGCAATACATACTTTGAACAAAGGTGGTTCAACTATACATACGTTTTGGTGACTATTTGGGGATTTAAATGGTCATGCATGCTTTACAATTCTTGATTTTCTAAAAATCATACATACGTTTTGGAAGAACATTTAAGGATTTAAACGGTCATACATACTTTACGGAACTTTGGTTCAACATTTATACTTAAACAAATCTATGAACTCACCAACTTTATGTTGACCCTTTTAAGCATGTTTTTTTCTCAGGTGAATTAGATGCTTGGATTATCTGATGTGCATTGGAGTCTAAATTGACAAGATTTCATTCATGGATTTCTACATACATACAAGTGATCAAATCTCGTTGTGTTAATTTCAAGCTTTTCATTGTGATGCAATTATGGGACAAACATTATATCAATTTCTAGGAAGTCAACGAGATTATTTTTCAAACGTCACATTAGAGGTTGTTCTCTTGTATCTAGCGCTGTGTATTATGAAGTAACGTCCCCGGACATATTTCCGCTGCGACACGTTTTTGGGGGTGTTACACCGAAGATCAAATAACCGAAACAATCACAAACTACTCGACGACGAGCTCAACCACGACCTATAATTTATGTCGTTTAATAATTATATCATAAGTTACGATCGGATAGTGCGCGCATCGCAACAATCAAAATAGTATAAATATACATACACATGTGATGAGAAATCCACTTGCGCGTCCTAGATCCTAAACTCCACATAATTGAGTTACGATCATTCTCTCGTTTATTTTATACGTTGCTTAATCGAAAACTTTCTATTTTTGGAAACTTTCTATTTTTGGAAAGTTACTATTTTCGGAAAGTTACCATTTTAGTAGGTCTTGTCTTCTAATTATATTTATAATAATATTTAGTTATCTCGTCGAACTTTCGACATTCAATTTGATTATCGTTTACTCGTATCAGTATTATATTCGAATATTTCAAAAGTTTCTATTTTTAGAATCATTTTTGTTTATAGCAATCGCTAAGTTTAAAATATCACACTTGTAATAATAGTAGTGTTTATTATTTTTATAACCTCCGACAAGTTTAGTATTAACTCGTTGACTTTCAAAAGTCAACGTTAGACTTTATTTGACTTTGGCTTTATATATATATATATATATATATATATAGGCTCCGGTTCCGTTGAGAATGTTTTTATTTTGAGAAGATTAAGAAATCTACGTTTGAGCAAATTGATTCATATTTTTTTATTTGATTCACAAGTAAATATCATTTAATAGTGAATCAAAGCTATAAATCACAAATTTGATTCACAAATCATTGCTAAAATCGAGTTATGGTAATGATTCCTTAAATTTGTATAGAAGATTCAGTATTTTACTTATATTGCAATAGCGATAGATTTTTTAACATTGATCGATTTTTTTTACACATTTTGAATTATAATCACATTAAAATGAGTTTTACGCTTGAAAAACTTGAATCAAAGTTAAAAATCTATCATTTTTGAAAACCTTCTCAATCTTCTCAAAATAAAAACATTCTCAATCGATTCGGATTCTCTCTCTCTCTCTCTATATATATATATATATTAGCCAAATTTCAAGTCATGTGGTCTTTTAACTACATAGACAACGGGAGCGAGCCGTCAGGAATCGGTAGCCTATTTCCCCATAACACTGATAAAAACTTGATGTGTACCTTACTTTCACCAGAAGGAATCTCTAAGAAGTGATCAAAACTAAGAATCGCAAAAACCAAATCAACTTTATTTATTGAAAATTATTTTTTTATAGTTTTTTTAAGCTGATGGGAGCAAAAAGCCACAATTAACCTCTATGAGCCCTAAAGATATCCAACTACTCCACGCTTAGCATTTAACTTATATTCAACTCTATTATTTTTCGTTCTTTGCAAAATTTTAAAGTTTAGCAAAGGCTTAGTCTCGAAAGCTAAGGGGAAAGCTAGAGTTTAATACACGGTCAAGTAAAAATATCTCTAGTTCTACGGGCCTTATTTCTACACATTTTTATATTATTATATTTTTATATATATTTTTTCCATCATCATCATTTTTCATTTTTTATATATATAAAATAAAGCAAATTTTTTGTTAAAACGGGGTTGCGTGGGGCACAAGCAGGCACAGGCATGATCAATTTCGACAGAAATCGCCCTCACACTCAGAACTGGACATTGGCCTCAATGTTCAAAAATGTCGGGTTTTACCCCCACACTTAAGAAGGAAAAAGGCAAATGCTTAAAATTCCAAGTGTGAAAATGTGTTTAGGTCCTATTTATAGAAAATCACTTTGGTCATTTGGCAATAATAGTCCTTCCTTCTTTTCTTCTTTAAATTTTTGACACGTCTATGTTTTACTTAAATTAAAAACCGACAACCGTGGCTCGGGTTTACTCTTCCGAGTCCACTTTTATTTCCGTCACACTTAATTTGGTTTAAAATATTAAACAAAATGTTAACTCACGTCAAAATAAAGTTTTGACTCGGTTTCGACTAACTCGGGACGAGGACGATAAAATACAAATTATCATCATAAAAATATTAACGAAGCGCGTCGAAATTTTTACGATACTCAAAACGCTTAACGGTCGCACGGTCAAACGTTGACACGCGAAACGATTAAATAATATTTTTTTAAAATTCCGTTCGAAATAAAATACGAAAATAATTATTTACGACCAATAAAATTTAAATGTCGGTGTTCGTTCACACGAATTTATAAAATAAAAATTATGACGTCGGATTCGCGATCGTCACACGCGTCGTAAAAACTCGGGTTGTTACATTCCACCCACCGTAAAGGAGCGTCGTCCCGGTGCTCGTCCTTTCTTACTCGTCTTAGGTTTTTTTTTTTTTTTTTCTGCTTAGCAGATTAGGACGGCATCCATAAACGATGGAATGGAGTCACATGCTCGAACGCGAAGATCACACGTTATAATACTCGCCTTGACTATTCCAGACGGAAGTCAACGAAACAAATGATAAATTATACTAGCAAGATCAAAAATATAATTACAACTGCTCTTATTATAAGAGAAAAAATATGTCACTAAACATATTCAGGAAAACATAAATAGCGTCGTTTTTAAACAAAAAGATCAACTCAAATCTTATTTTGGTGATCATTCCAACAAAACAAAACGCGCACTGCTACACAAACCGAAACATACGTTGCTAATCAGAACTAAAACATACGTTAATAATCAAAACCAATATATATATATATATATATATATATATATATATATATATATATATATATATATAAATAAATATATATACTACATATATAAAGCGGAAGGGATCAAGTTGAGAAGAAAAAATATAATGAGAAGAATAAAAGGATTCCTAGCCACACCTTTTAAATAGAATGAGAATTTTAAGGGGAGATGCATAGCCATTTTATAGGTGCATCTGAAATGTGGGTTGTCTGGTTTCTTTTTATCATTCTCATTATAACTTATTCTTCTCATTTTGATCCTTACTCCTTATATATAAATATATACATATATGATAATATATAATATATATATATATATATATATATAAATATATATATATCTATATATAATAATATATATATATATATATATATATATGTGTGTGTGTGTGTGTGTGTGTGTGTGTGTGTGTCATCATCCCAAAACCAAAATACTCATCAATATCCAAAAACCAAAATACACATGTCGCCCTTCCGGTCTCATTTAATAATGCACCACCGGTTGCAAAAACTAGTCCGGAGTACATACGCCCCATTAAATGCATTATAGCACCATTACACATAACCACATAATCATATAAGCACATATTCGCCTATTCGTCATTTTAAAATGACTCTATATTTCTACCTAGCTCATCATCACGCTTAGCAATAATCATGCTTGCTTTCTATAAGTTTTAGCAAAATAACTGTGCTTACTTATTAGGAAGCCTCAGCTATGGCTATGCTCATCACGCTGGTTCGTACCTAACCGGGATTAGATTTCTACCATTATACCGAGCTTGCGGATGACCAAGCTTCTAGGAAAAATGAACTCTACAAAATCACGGCTATGTTTTAGCCAACCATAGTCATGCTTGTGGGTTAACAAGCCACAATCGACAATGGACTATTAGGCTTGCGTACCTCTCAATTCAACCTTCATATCCCTCTGGGTAAGTATACCCATCCACTCACGTCCTAAGCCGTATCGACCACACAAAACCGATCTAAGCGCTCACTACCATTTAAAAGTACCTTGCACATAAGACACATAGAGCATATTTTTCATATAATTTGGCGGCAATAATTCCGCTAAAAACACTCATTGTCGAAAGACAAATTGAAAACAATCGAGAAAACAATTGAGCATCATGGGCTCGTTGCTCGTCTGATGAAACATAAAATAAAATTTTCAACGTTTCCGCACTGCGACTAGCATAGTCGACTCGGTCCTAACACACCGCATCAAATTCTAGATGACTCGCTAATCAAGTTGAGATAATTACGCACATTCCTAATTCAATACCGTTCGACTTAAGGCGTTAGCTACTTTGATCATTCCTCCAGGATGAAAACAGATGTCGCCATTCGGCTAGAGTCTCCAATCATTTCGCTCCTTTTATACGCACACTAAGTCGTCACGGCAAGGAGTAAGGACCACTATACCCAACCTCAAGTCACGAGTCACTTAGTGCCTCATTCCAATCCTCGACGATTCCAGGTATAATTACAACTATACTACTACTACTATCCATCTCGGGAAAAGAAGTCTTCTTCACGGCCATCAGTTAACACATCAAAGGCAACATGCATCTAATGTAGGAGAAGTCTTCTCCATTTCTCATTTCAACCTCGGGACTAACCATCTTAGCTTCCACCCACCTTAGGAATCTCCACCTCTTCAAGAGGATCTCTTCTCAGTGTCGGTATCAGGTTTACACCCTTTGATAGCTCAATTCTACCATTGCTTACTAGCATACCGACTACACTTGGTCTTGACACGTCTTCATAACAATTACCGGTCTACATTACCACGAACTAGACTTCACTCCTTTCTAGACATACTCGTTCCGAACAATGCCGTAGGTATTTCCCCCTCGGAACGACTCGGTCATAACGACTCGCGTGAGACTCTCTACATGCAGTAAATAGGAGTAGGGTTACTTGCATAAGAATCCGTAGCAGGGGTAAAAATATTTTTCTCCTTCTGAAATCTTGACCCAAACATTTATCACTTATCAAGCATTTTAAGGGTGGCGATTTACCCGGCATAGCGTGGTTCTTCCTAAATTATGCATAGTTAATCAGGTTACGCATAATTGAGGACCAAACGACATCATGTCCATCCTCGTAAAAACGTTTCTTTTCCATACGCTACATGCGTAAGTTATTTCCTAAAAAAATATTTAAAGAGTAAAAATTTAATTATTTCAAAAGAAAGAAATGAAGATAGCACCATTTCATCCTCTATTCTCATTATTTTTATAGATATATTATATATGATATATATAATCTAAATAAATATATATATATATATATATAGTATATCATATAATATAATATGTGTTGGTGTGGTGTGTGTTGTGTGGTGTGTGTGTGTGAGTGTGTTGTGTTTGTTTTTGAAAATAAAGATTTTTATGACACCAGTGGGGTTAAGTTTATGAAATTTGAAAACACATTTTTCCATTGATTACATAAACAGTTTATACAACATAATTAGTACAATTCGCGCAACGACATTTGTTCACACACAAATTCGCTATTGCGATTCACAGTTTTAAAATCATCAATCTACGGAGCATCGTTTAATATAGTTTGGTCAACGGTCACAGCAAGTTTCAAAATAATACCCACTCATGGATAATGCAAGTAAGCACCATACACATGCGAAAGATTCGCCAATTGAAGTCATCCAACACCCGGGGTCAATTCAATCTCTCAATGAGTCAAATGTCTTGAGGTAACTACGACCTTCAAGCGCCACTTAAGTGAACAACATATACATTAACTCTCCTAGAGTTCTAAATACAAACAATGGCTAAAAAAAATACACAATCACTACACCGGTGATGAGATAAAACTTTGAGGCAATATTGACCTCCGACCAATAAGCCTTTAGCTTCTTGAAACCTTCCTAATTACTAATCCGTGGATGATAAAGGTATGAGGTTTTCGCCTACGGAAAGCATTTCGAATCTATTTTCCAGAAACGTAGGGCCCACTGCCCACAAGTTTCAGAACGAAGGTGAAGTTACCATTTTACCCCTATTTATCAAAACCGCCATTTTCTAAAATTTTATCGCTACACTAAATTGAGTGTATCTCCTAAACCGTGCATCCGCAAAATCTGAAACGACCGCTCAAATCTAAGTTTGTTCAATATCTAGAACTTACAGTTTTACATATTTAGGTGTTGTTATATAAGTTACACATTCAAATTTTGGTCTAAATTTTTGACTAGTTTTTGCCATTTCGGCGATAACTCATTCTTCGGGCGTCGATATGACTCCAATCTGAAATTCCTACATGTATCTAAGAGGTTTCTCTACCCTAGTGTAATTTACCAGCTATTCATGGACCAAAATATTTTTGAAACGTATCCAACCTGCTGCTAACCCAAAGCAGTCCCTAACGAAATTTTTGACAATTTTTTGTAGTTTACGAAAAGAGCGTAATTTAAAATTAATTGATGCTTTTGAAGTGAAACAAATTGAGGTGATTAACCCTGAGAGTCTTCTACAGGTACCCTAAATTTTCTTTGAAAAGTTATTATCAAAATAGGAGTTATACTCCTTTTCCCACGTATACCCGATTCGACTAGTTTACCAAAAATGAACGATATCTCACTCATCTAAGGAAAATACCCTATCCAAAGAACCACATACACTTAAGACGTATGTACACATACATATTGGATTTCCTAGGTGCCTTATGACCAAAACTAATTCACCATCAACCCCCACACCTGCTGGTTACAAACTGCCATAAAATCCATTTCAAAATCCAACCAAACACCATTTTAATTCCTCTAAATATCAATACAAAGCCATACCCAATGACCTAACACTATTTCAAACCTAAAACTCATAGATTTCCAGAATCAAACATTTCATGACTTACTAATTAGAGGTCGATACGAGAGGATTGAAACGCGTACACACCAACTTTATTCGAAAGTCCCAAAAATAGCCGTTTTCAAACGACAGGTTACGCGAGAATAAGTTAATAGTCGTTTTCCAAAACAATGAGAGTATACTTTATGAGACAATATAAAGTCCACTCCCATCTACTGAAAAATTTCAAAACAATAGGTTACGAAACAACATATGCGATTTAAAAGCAACAGAAAAATATTCGAACTCGGAGTCGAACAATAAGTCACCCAATGGGATCGACAAACTACGACGAATCAACATCACCAAAAGATGAAAAGTAAAGTCGCGAAAAAGTTTCGAAGATAAGTTTTTGAATATCTAGAACTTACAGTTTTACATATTTAGGAGTTGTTATATAAGTTTTTGAACTTATTACTCATTCAAATTCTGGTCTAAATTTTTGACTAGTTTTGCCATTTCGGCGATATCTCATTCGTCGGGTGTCGATATGACTCCATCTGAATTCCTACATGTACCTAAGAGGTTTCTCTACCTCCTAGTCTAATTTACCAGGTCTTCAAGGACCAAAAATATTTTGAAACGTATCCTACAAGCTGCTATCCCAAAGCAGTCCCCAAAGAAATTTTGACAATTTTTTGTAGTTTACAAAAATGAGCGTAGTTTGAAATTTATTGATGCTTTTGATGTGAAACCAATTGGAGGTGATAACCCTAATAGTATTCTACAGGTACCTAAATTTTCTTTTGAAAATTTATTATAAAAATATGGAGTTATACTCCTTTTCCCAACGGTATACCCGATTTGACTAGTTTAATGACGATATCTCACTCATCCGGAGAAGATACGACCATATCCAAAGAACCACATACACTTAAGACATATGCCCACATACATATTGGATTTCCTAGGTGCCTTATGACCAAAAATAATTCACCATCAACCCCACAACCTGCTGGTTACAAACTGTCGTAAAATCCATTTCAAAATCCAACCAAACACAATTTTAATTCCTCCAAACACCAATACAAAGCCATACCCAATGACCTAACACTCTTTCAAAAATAAAACTCATAGATTTCCATAATCAAACATTTCATGACTTACTAAGTAGAGGTCGATACGAGAGGATTGAAACGCGAACACACCAACTTTATTCGAAAGTCTGCCCCAACCCCCCCACCCCATTTGGGGTGGTTCCCCATGAACACCCCCCCCCCCCCCCCCAAAAAATAGCCGTTTCCAAACGACACGTTACGCGAGAATAAGTTAATAGTCGTTTTCCAAAACAATGAGGGTTCATGGGATGACATATAAAAGTCACACTCCCATCAACTGAAAATTTTCAAAACAATAGGTTACGAAACAACATATGCGATTTAAAAGCAATGGGAAAATATTCGAACTCGGAGTCGAACAATAAGTCACCCAATGGGATCGACAAACTACGACGAATCAACATCACCAAAAGATGAAAAGTAAAGTCGCGAAAAAGTTTCGAAGATAATCGTATAACAACGATGTTTTCATCACGTATCAAAATAATTTTATCATATCGCATCAAAATGTTATTAAAGATATTAAACTCTTCAAGAATCGGAACTATCAAGATATATAAAAATCGAATATCATGAGGAACGAGTCGTATATATATATATATATATATATATATATATATATATATATATATATATATATATATATATCTATATTCATATATATAATTTTTACTTGTACCAAGTGTCAACCACTTGTTACGCACATAATATGCAATCAAATATACCACATAAGGCTTCTAAGGATCGGGAACGATGCGCGCGCGGATATCAAACAACGGTGAACGTCTCGTAAAATTTTTCGAAAACAGTTATCGTCCAGGCGTTGAAAAAGACCTAGTTTGCTATAATCAGTGCTCTTGATACCACTCGGTAACACCCCCAAAATACGATACGTAGCGGAATACAACATTTGGGGTGTTACGTCACGATACAATCACACAAGTCATAACAAACAATTATAAAAGAGATGTTTGTTAAATACATTTTATTTATTTCTTTTGAGAAGAATCAGAGTACAAAGGTCCCAAAACTATCATAGAAAATTTAATTCTAAAAGTCACGTCACGATTTTATTTCTAAAATATTTCTATCATTTATTGACACAAGTTCACCGAATCACCGTTGATATCCGCGTTCCGTCCCATCCAAGCCATCTTCAATACATAAACCTGATATACATGCTTAAAAATGTCAACAAAACGTTGAGCGAATTCATAGAGTTTACACATAACAATTAGAACGCATATTTGGTTCAACAAAACATATAACATTGCTCGTAAGACAAGTTATAAAAATAATGATTTCCAACTAAATGAGCCCGTGTACCGAAACTTAACACATTCATCCCGTAGGATAAAATAATGTCCGAGAAGTATGCCACTTCTCCAAATACTAACTACAAAATGTCCGTTACAAGGTGCTCACAACTGATTCAAACATCGGACAGGGTTGTCAAACCAAATAGATCTATTTAATGCATTAACGTTCACCTGCAACTAGGCAACTAATTGTCACACAGTAAAAGGCATGTGTAAAAAAATTGAATCAATGTTAAAAATCTCTTGATTTTGCGATATAAGTGCAATACTGAATCATCTGTAGAAATTTACTAAATCATTAACATAAGTCGATTTTAAAAATGATTTGTGAACCAAATTTGTAATCTATACATTCGATTCACCATTAAACGATGTTTACATGTGAATAAAATCAAAAAATATCAATCAATTTGCTCAAACGAAAATTTCTCAATCTTCTTAAAATAAAAACATTCTCAATGGAATCGGGGCATATATATATATATATATATATATATATATATATATATATTTAAGATCAAATGAGAAGTTTTCTTAAAATAAGAAGGATAAACGTAACAATAATCGCATATCGAGATATGCAGCCGACTTAAACTCGATTGCATTTCTCTATAATTTGATGCATTATAACGCATACTAAGCTTTTTATTAGATGCATATATACATCTATTAGATGGCATTTCATGATTTCTCATGTTTTTTTGTTCCTTACACGTGCTAAATATGAAAATAATTTGCACCATTCCCATCAAATTAACTTTCGAAAACTCGAAATGGTACATGTAAATGATAGCAAATGCATCTAATGCATATCGTTGCCATACTCAAATGTGTGATTTTAGTTCACTTATCATCACTTATTTTATTTCTTTTTCTTAATTTACTAATCACTGGATCCCTACTAGTATTATATATATTTATATATATACTATATATTTTATATATATAGATATATATATAATTAATCTTGACCCGCTCCCCCCCAGCTCAAAACAGCCCGTTATATCACATTTTCACGACTCTGACTCAAAAGAGATTTTATGCAAAACAACATTCCGAACAACTTTTTAGTTTTAGCCGAGACCCGAAACTAGACAGAAAATGACCAAAATTCCCCTGCAAGTTTCTGCAGGAACTTGTGGCATTTTAATAAAAATGCAGATTTTGATCTTGGGTTTTGACCCGTTATTACTCGATTTTAAAACTAGCAAGCCTCGCGGCATAGTAAAACATCATTCCGAGCAACTTTCGTGTTTCGCCGGAAGGCCGAAACGGACTCGAAAGTGCTCAAAACGGGCGTTTAAATTTCTGTCAGCAACTAGCAATTTTCCAAAATGCTGAATTTTCCACTTAAAATGTATATATCGTTTTCGCTCTAGTTTCTTCGTTATTAGGAGTTAGAAGCTCCATTTTATGTCAAAACGATCGTCTAAGAAAGCTTAATCATATTTTTCAATCAAAAATCAAATTTTATAAAATCTCAATCCTCGTTTTCCGCACCAAAGTTTCTGCCCAAAACTTACCCGTTACAAAGTGCGCCAAAATTTATTTTTGACCCAAAAACTCATTCACGGCACATCTAAAATGGCCTTTAATTCACATATAACTCGCTCAATCAATTTATAACAAAAACTAAAGTAGACGACGCAAGATCTTATGGATTTCATCACATGCAACGAATATAATCAAATCAAATGAACGAAACAAACGAAACAAAATATAAAGAAGATGCTCACAAGGCTATTGTAGCAAGATCGGACTCGATAGATGAATACACTTGTTCCTTGTTCCTTTTTGGCCGTGACTTCGGGTACAAAACCAAACCAAATCAATTCTAACTAAACCAAATCAACCTAAACTTGTCTTGATTAATATTCAAACAATCAAACACACCTTGGTGTGTCTCCTTCTTGGTTCGAACCCACGACCGAACCCAAAACCCTCTTAGTTTTCAAATCAAACTTGCCAAAACTCTTCTACACCCTTTTTCCACTAAACCCTTAATCCTTCAACTAATCAAAACCCACTAAATTTAATAGAACTTGACCATGCATAAACCTTATTGCATGTTTATTTTTCTTCCATTGATGATCTTAAATATATCATCTAAACAATATTGGAAGATTAGAAAAATCAAAACACCAAAGGTAGGGGTGTTTGTTGCTTCGTTCGAACTCAAAAAGAGAGGGGAAAAGGAAAACAATATGTTCTACTTGATTCTTGATTCACCTAACAATGTGTACCGAGTTTGTAGCTAAATTGAGTTTTAGGTTTTACCGAGTTTGAATTTTTAAGTTTAATAAGTTTGTAGATTACCAAGTTTGTGTACTGTTCGAGAAGTATATCAATCTTCAGACTACTTGTTATCCATGAACGGTGTTGTCCGAGTTTGACTACTGTTACCGAATTTGATACTATTCTCACAAATATCACTCATTTTCGTCTACAAAGATCCAATCTTTGAATCATAAGACATGTCGACATCTAAAACATACCAACAATACCTTGCTGATGCTGGTTTTGAGACTAGGCCTCCCATGCTTGAAAGGGGTAGTTACATACCGTGGGCAAGTAGATTCAGATGATATCTAAACCGGAAGAGAGCTAATCAGAAGTGGCTTCTCAAAGCACTTGATGAAGGCCCTTATGAGTTTAAGAATTTCATTCCTGAAGGCTCGACAATACCACGATTGCAAACTGCAGAGGATCTTGAAGGTGATGACTTATTGCTCTATGATGCCCTAAGGAAAATTCACTCTCTTAATATATATATATATGTTTATATATATATAATATATATATAATATATATATATTATATTATAAATATAATATATATATTATATGTTATATATAATATACTTGAATTAAATGTATGTTTACCGGAAAGTATGATTTCCCGGGTCGTTTTCCCAACGATTTGAGAAATTGAAACCTCGCTTGATATTGGATACTGATTTGAATGGGTTCAAAGATTGATTGGGTTTTCTATAACTACTAATTAAAAACAAGCAATTAAAAACAATTAAAGCACTTAACAATTAACGGGAAACAAATAAAACGCGACCAATAAGCAAGTAAACTAAATTTAACTTCTAAAAATGTAAACTAAGTTTCTAAATCTAAGATAGGACAAAAGAAAATTTTAAGAAAAAGAAAACAAAAATTTATTTTTGAATTTTTTAATGAATTAAAAACTAATTAAATTTAATTAAATTCAAAAATAAAAAATAGCAAATAATTGAAATTATATTTTTCCTAGATAAAATAAAGAAAAAGAAAATTTTAGAAAAAGGAATCACTATTTTTGACTTTTTAGATTTTAAGATATGAATTTTCTAAAATTAAATCTAATTAAAAGCTTAAAAAATATTAAAACTATTAAAAATATAAGCCTAAAAATTTTATAAAAATTATACTAGAAAACGAAAAAGTGCAGAAATTTATAAAAAATAAAAGCCCTAATTTTTTAATTTTTTTATTAAACTTTATTAAACTAATAAAAACTAAACTAAGTGATAATTATAATTATTAAACTAACAAAAGAAACTTAACTAAGCTAACCATGCAGGACTAATGGACTAACAGTGGAAAAAAAGACAAATGGGGATAACTGAGTTAACTAACAAATGAGGCGAAAGTTACAAATCCTACCTGAGGCCTAACTCCGTTATCCACCTTAAAGCCCCTTTAAGCCTTAAAAATAAGTTTGAAATTTAAAAAGTGATTATTAAGGAAAACTTATAAAAAGCAAAGTTAAAGAACAAGGTGTGGTGAACAACTTTAATAGAATCAACTTGGTCTGAAAAGCACTAATAAGCTCTAAAAGAGCTTTTATTAAGCTGCTATCAGTAAGGGGGCTCTTCCCCTTGATTTAATATCTCTTGTAAAAGCTTAAATGAAGCTCAAATTTGGAAAACAAAAGAAGATTTGGAAAGCTTTATAATTGTATACTATCGAAAAAATGGAAAAGCTATATCACCTAGGAACATACTTAACTTACTGAGATTTAATGGATGATAATGCTAAACTCAGGAAATAAGCCGCAGTGGCATAAAAATCTTTTTAAGTAAAAAACTCAATAAGGCAATTTAGAACTTAAGCTCTTGTAAATGCTTTACCTAGATATAAGCTAGATAACTATCATAAAACTTAATCTATAGCTAGAATCAAAAATTTTAAATCCTAAATCTTAAACCTATTGTTTTTGGTATTTTTGGTTTTTTTAGTTAAAATTTGACAGCAAAATAAGCTAGGAAAATAAGCTACAAAATGCCAATTAAGCCCTAATCTATATTGAGATTGGTCTATACTATAGTACTATAACCTCAAAAGTAAAACCTAAGTATTGCTAACTTAAAATTTAATTCAAAAGAGGACAGCAGGAACTGAATTAGTTCCTGCTGATCGCAATTTGACACAAACTCAAAACCAGTAGTGCGGTTACCTTAAGGGTAAACCTGCACGTTAGACACTCTCAAGGAGAGTGTACCAAACACAAAACAATGGAAATATCAAGCCTCTAAGTGGCTTGGATAAACAATCTTTAACAAGAGAAGGAACTAAATGCCTGGTGCTGAAATGTTTAATATAAACCAAAACTATTTTAATTTTTGCAAATTAACTTTGAAACAGAATTTAAAACTGATCTTAATGAAATACAACTAGCTCATATAATTTGAACAAAAGTGTTTTTGACTTTTTGAGGTCAAAAAGCTTAAACCAAACACTCCTTTAACTTTGAGACAGATTTGGAAGCTTTTGGAATTGAAAATTATTTAAGAAACTTGATTACCAGACATTAAATAGGCCTTAATTCAAACCTATTGACAAAATTAACAAACTTACTTTAAGCTAGATTTAAGATCTCATGATATAACTACTAGTATTTTTGGTTTTTATGGTTTATAAGATCAGAAATGAAATTATCTTCATCTTATAACTAATAACTCTTGACAAATATTATGATAGAAATTGATATGAAGCACAAATGAGCATAAGTCATAACACAAATAAGCAATAAGCATAAGAAATAAGCAGAATTTAGACTAATAAGTACTTAAGTAGAATTTAAAATACGGGCTTAAAAAATTTAAGGACAATGAAAATTTAAAGAGAAACTTTCAAGTGGCCTAGCTAAACAAGGCTTAAGGGCTCTTAGAGTTTGCTACAAGCTCCTAGCTATAATCAAAGCTAGGGTAAAAGTCCTTGGGAGCTCTTCCAAATAAGCTCCCCTTCCAGAAGGTCAATAGTCCAAAAATGGCATAGGTAACTTCTGATTTTTAAGTTAAGTTGTATTTTAAGATTGATTAAGCTCAAATGCAAGAGCTTAGGAGACTCTTTGAGAGATTACATATGAGCTATTAGCTTATTGAGACAGTCAGGCTTATTGAGAGAGCTTATGAGTTGAAAGTAAAAAAAAACTTGTGACAAAATTAAACTAAGTTTCATTAATTAAAACTGAATTACATTACTTAAAAAGGAATTACAACTTGATCAAAATTACAATAAGCTTTTAAGAGCTACACTAAGCTAAAAAATTAGAAAGGAAAAGATCACCTTTGGTGTGTGTGATGGTAGGTCTTATTTATAGCATGTTCATGAAGCTTCTAGGCCTTGAGTTTGTTAGAGGCGCCCATCAATCTCTGCCATTAGATCAACCAATCATTGGGTCAACATTTTGAGCCGTTAGATCACTAAGTGACCTCACACGGATTGCCAAGCTGGCAATCCGTTTGAGGCTCACTTGTGTTTCTTTTCTGAGTGAAAATGAGTGCAAAAACCTCATTCCATGTGTGCTTTCTGTCAGGATGACGTGTGGTTCATTGTTTGAGTGACTAATGATTGCTCTTGATTTGACTGAATTAACCTTGCCATTGTGTTTAGGAGCTCTTGAATAGACCTATGTACCCTCAATTATAGAAAGCCCTTTGTTTTTACAGCTTGGTGAAATGAAGAAGACGGGTGAAATAGTGTTGGGTTTGGCGGCCATTGTTTTAACTGAAGAGTAAAAAACTCAGTTTGAAGTTTGAGGAAAATTGCAAATATGGCCTGTCCTTTGTTCTTTCCTTTTGTAGTGTAAAAAAAATCTTTGAACGAATGGCATCATAGTCCTTGTGGTTTATGAAAAGGATTGGGTAGGGTTTTGGGCTTATGGGTTTGGGCTTTGGTATCCGGGTAGGTTTATTTAGGGTTTTGAGGCTATTTTTGCAACTTTTGAAACTTGAAGGGTTATTTTGAAACATTTTGGGTTTTGTTGACTTCTGTTGACCAAGATTGACTGGAGTTGACTGTAGATTTGACTTTTTCTGGTTTTGGCTTTCGGCTTTTGTTCACTCTTCCGTTCTTGTGTCCTTGTTTGCCTGTTTTTGACGGTTTTCATATGACTTTTCATATATCCGTACCTGCACACACAGAACACAAAAACAAGTATATTTTTGCCATTTTTCACTGTGTTTTGGGTTTAATTGGGTTATTTTAGGTACAAACGGATATGTGTATTTTACACTTATCAAAATTCCCCAAACTAAACGATTGCGTGTCCTCACGCAATATCACATGCCTTATAACCAAATATACCTCAAAACTCACAAACTAAACTTTGAAAAGTAGCAAAGATTTTTGTTGAGAGAATTAAGAGATCACAAGTTATAAAACACCCGAATTCCCATTTTCTAAGATTTTTTCTCTTTTTATGATTTTTCTTACTTCCTCACTACAACTTATTTGTGTTGACATAATGTAATGTTTTCATTACCTCATTGGTAACTTTTAGGATCATAGAACCAAAAAGCACAATTAAGTGTCTAAAAGATAACTTCATATCCTCGTTTTTCACTTTTCCATGCTAAGCTATTAAAAACTAGATCTTTGGTAAATTCAAAGTCCTGACACTAACACTACTCATAAATAATAAATGTGTACTTACTTTTCCTCCCGCAAATCGTACTTTTGTATATCAAGATTTTATTAAGTCATATACCCGTAGGCTCTTTAAATTATGACTTTTTTTTCGTATACTTATTAATTCCAAAAATAAAAGCGTAAAGGTTAAAGAAACGCAATATTTAGCTCCTAGCCTTTTCAAAAGAATCAAAGTTATCAAGATTAAAGTCCACATCGAAGGCAACCAAAATTGGTCTTTAATTAGGTATTAAACAAGGCACCATTCATGTCATTACCCTAGGCTCTTTAAAGACATGAATGGACCAATCTTATTTGCACATATACCTTAGGCTCTTTAAGGCACAATATAAGACAAAAATAACGCAAACATTATTAAACCTCAGTCCTTTAGAAGGCTACAACATCGGCCACGCCTCCGACAAGATGTAGCAAACATATTTCGACCTCGGCAACATCCTCGACCTTTTAGAAGGCTGTAACATCGGTTGTGAGCCAGCAAGATGCAGCAAACTTTTATCAGTCTTGGATAATTATTGAATTCTACTTATCCCATATACCCTAAGGCTCTGTTAAGGAATAAGCAATATTCTTTAATGTGATTCATTTGTATGCCAAATTAAAGTATTCCTAATGTGCTACTTTCTAATCACAAAGGGACTAAAGAAAACTTCTATTACCAAATTAGTTAACCCAAAAAACGCACAAACTCTATTTATTAAACATTTTATTTATTAAGGTGAAAACATGCTAATTGGGAGAAAAAAGCCACATTAAAAATTTATGAGCTTGAAAGAGAACCATCTTACTCTACTGTTTAATGTCTATGACTTATAAATAACTCTATCATTCTCGTTCTTCGCAAAAGAATAATTCGGCAAATACCATTGGCCTATATAAATCCAACTCGGCTTATTTAAAATCTACTTGAGTTAGCACAAGTCTTCATTTACTAACGATTCGAGTCTAAGCTGTTTAAAGTCTCATGAGTACTAGCATAAACTATCATATTAATTGTTATAGGGAGAAAGACTAGAACTCTACACGTTCGATCGGGTTAAAAATTACTTTTTATTCTCACCAACGGAAAACCACATTTTTTGTCTTACCATTTATTTTATTTTTATTTTTTTTTCTTAAAAATTAAAGTTTTGATTTTATGGGAAAACGGGTTCGTGGTATCGTGAGACAAAAAACAATAAGCAGGCAACTCATATCCGATAGATTCTCTCCTCAAACTATAAAACAAAACATTGTTCATCATGTTTAAAGTCGGGTCTCTAAAAGCCGTTATGAATTATGCAAAGATAAACGTGAATCGATAAGATGAAAGGATATCGGATCTCCCAAAACTCAATATTAACACAAAGGATTAGGAAGCTGTGTGAAACGGGTATTACAACGGACACGAGAGGCTTCAGAAATTATTGGGTTAATCCTGCAAAAATCACAACAAACAACAAACAACAAGAAACCGGAGAGGATAGCCACAACACATCACTCAACACATTAAAATAGAAAGAAATTGGATATTCATGGGTTGTGAACTCCCATGAAGCGGCTTGTTTTTTTCTGGTTCATCTGAGTCACTAAGCTTGACTCAATTCAATAAATTTAGTTTCCGAGGGAGAGTGTGGAGATTGGGACTACCTTGGGTGGTATGTCCCCTCCGAAGTAATGTTTCACACGGTGACCATTTACTTTGAAATTTGGGCCATCGGGTTGAGATAATTCCACTGTTCCGTAAGGAAAAACTTGAGCGATAGTAAAAGGTCCCGACCAACGAGTTTTAAGCTTTCTGGAGAATATCTTTAACCGGTGGTTGACGAGTAAAACGTGATGCACCAACATTGAATGATTCGATTCTTGATCTTTGAGTCGTTTTCAGCTTCTTCGTCTTCTCCTTGTAGATTAATATTCTCATAAGCTTGATCTCCGTAAAGCTCGTTAAGTTCTTGTAGTTGCAGCTTCGGAGGATCACCGCAGTTTTGATGTCAAAATTACGTGTTTAAGAGCCCAATACGCTTTGTGTTCCAATTCGACCGGTAAATGACAAGACTTTCCTATAAACGGAGTGATAGGGTGTGCATCCCGATCGGTGGTTTTGAAAGCAGTTGAATGCCACAAAGATCGTCTATCTTTTGTCAGACCATGAGGCACGGTTTTCTCCTACCGTCCTTTCAAGAATACGCTTAAGACTACGATTTGACACCTCAACTTGACCACTCGTTTGAGGGTGGTAAGCGGTAGCTAAACGATGTGTGACTCCATATTTAGACATCACTTTGGCAAATTGATCATTACAAAAGTGGGTCCCACGATCGCTTATTATAGCTCTCGGTGTTCCAAAATTCTGAACAAAAAGAGACTTTAAATTTCACAACTACAACGAGCATCGTTTGCTGGGGAGGCCTTCGCTTTCAACCCATTTCGAAGTTAGTCGACTGCTTACAAGGATAATAATTTATCCCTTTGGATGACGGTAATAAGGTCCATAAAATCTATACACATATGTCGAAGATTTCACAAACTTGGATAGCGTTTTGAGGCATTTCATCACGTTGAGAAATTTTGCCTTGTCGTTGGCACGTATCACAAGATTTGATCATCGAATGAGCATCTCGATATATAGTGGGCCAAAAGAAACCGGCATCAAATACTTTTCGAGCGGTGAGATTGGCACTATGATGGCCCCTGGTGGGTCCTTCATGACAAGCTTTGAGGATTTCAAGAGCTTCGTGTCCAGATACACACCTACGAATGATTTGATCCGCAATATACAAGTGGTAGGGTCATACAGAAATAATGTTTTACATCTTTGAAAAATTTTCTCTTCAGTTGAGTTGACATTTCTTTTACGATAAAATTCCCCACATGGTAATTTGCAAAATCGGCAAACCATGGGGTACTTCTGTAACACCCCCAAAAATGTGTCGCAACGGAAATATGTCAGGGGGCGTTACTTCATAATACAATAGCACAAGATACAAGAGAACGACCTCTAAATGTGTCGTTTGTAAACTAATGCTGTTTGATTTTCTGAATCAAAATTATAGGTTGTCCCATAATTGCTATCACCATGAAAAACTTGAATGTAAAGACTCCAAATGCACATCTAAAATAATCCAAGCATCCTAATTCAACTGCGAAAAAACATGCTTAAAAGTGTCAACATTAAAGTTGGTGAGTTCATAGATTAGTTTAAATATGAATGTAAGTTTCAACAAATATATTTCCACTGTGTCATCACAGTACCATGGTAAAAGATTTATAAAATATGCACGACCCATTTTATGTTACCAAAAGTACCAATCTTATCCCAAAGATTTTTATAAATAATGCATGACAAATTTAACGTCACCAAAGTGTTCCAAGTATGTATGTGTCGGGGGGCCCTGTAGTCCCCAACATGATCCGACATGTTATAACGTTCGTTTACCTGGTGTAGCTAACCCGACGGGGGATTGTCAATACCGAATGATCTATTTCATAACATCACGCGCAGACAACATGCCTATAAAAAAACCTTCGTTTGCACAAGTGATAGCTAATCCTCGACGGGGTTTATCGATCCCAAATAGATCGTTTCATTACATTTCGCGTCACCCTCCAAGGATTTTAAGTTCATGACACTGTGACGTAGACTTGGTATGTACCCGATTCGGACAGTGTACATATTAATGTGTTCCATCTGGTGGTGGTTCCATCTGCAACACTCCGGGCATGTAATGCTTGTTGGCCCCGCAGGCGCCCAAACAAAATTCGTCGATCGAAAATCATTTCAATGAAAAGTTGCATTCGTGACCAAAAAATAAATGTCAAATGATGTATCCCATAGCGAGCTACGCAAATAAGTATGTAAACCAATTTGAAATCAACCATGTAAATGTGTTTGTAATGAATTGCAAAATCAAGTATGTAAACCAAGTGTATAGAATAGTATGTAAAAGATATTGTAAAGAATATGTAAACAAGTTTGTATTTGAGCATGTTTCTCCCCGTGAGATTTGTAATAGTAATGTAAAAAATAGTGAAAGAGGGGCTATAAACTCACATCGATGTTGTTACGAAACGATTGACAGATAGGCATCTACATATGTCAAACCGAACGAGGAAGACGAAAACGGCTCGATCAAGAAAGTTGGGATAATCTTAAACAAGCGAAGTCCCACTAGGCCTAGGATGATGCGTTTGGGTTTTCTGATGTAACGATTATGTCAGGCGACGGTGATAAAGATTTAGATTTAAAGTTGTCAATAGTTTGGTGTGGTATAAATAAATAAATTGAAAAAGCATATGTAAAGACACATTACGATGAATCGTATAGAAGAGCATGTAATATATCCCATATATATTACATATGAAAAATAAGCAATTATATAATTCGTATGATGAATTATATAATAAGACCAATAATCAAAAGAATAATTTGAAACATATAATTCTTTGCAAATTTTATTTAAGAAACGTGAGTAATTGATTAAACAAATGATTCGACATGTTTTTAGAAAATCACCACTTAATAAATAAAGTTCGTAGCATAAATGTAAACGTACGTTTAAAGTTATTATACATGTACCACTATGTTTTTAGAAGCTTTTAACACAAGGTTGTGATGTTAATTCTAGTTGAAATTATAAAAATTATAAAATAATATTTTATTTTATTTTTAATATAGTTATATTGTTTCCTTGACGGTATGCTAAATAGTTATATCCCATTTGTAATATTATGGTTCCGTTTGTTTATCGGTTATTGAAATATTACTCAAATTAAAAATCGTAAAATATATAATATAAACGTGTCTGTAAATATATTAATACTTTTTCTAACCGTTTTAACCAACCAATAATTAACCCTTTATAATTTTATAATATTTGGGTTATATTCATTGTCGAGTTATAATAACCAAACGCGCCCTTGTTGTGAAAACTTAACCAAACGCACCCTTGTGCGTGGCTGTTAAGCCAAACGCACCTCTATTTTGGTAAACCCAAATCCAAACGCACCCTATGTGGCTGTCACAGCCAAACACCCCTTTTGTGGTGCAACCTGTTGAACCAAACGCACCCTTTTTGATCATACTAAAACCAAACGCACCTATGGTGCTAAACTCACACCGAACGCCCCTTTATAAGTTGTCAACCAAACGCACCCTAGTCTTTATAACAGCCCAAGCGCACCCTTGGTTGTTGTTTACGTCAAACCGAACGCACCCTTGGCTGTGAGACTACAACAAACGCACCCTTTTCGTGTGACACAATCCAAACACGCCCTTACGGCTAGACCTTATATCCAAACGCACCCTTTGTTAACCTCCCAACAAACGCACCCTACAAGGTGGCTGTTGAGCCAAACGCACCCTAATCGGTGCCGAAACAAAACAATCACAGTCTCTTGCTGCTGACCCGTAAACCACACGCACCCTCGAGGTGCCGCAAGACAGTCACCGAGCCAGAACCAAAACAAAACACCCTCGTGGGTGGTTTTGTATTAAACCACGGCGCACCCTTTGGTAGGACAGCGCCGACGGCTGGTGGTGATATAGGTGATGATGGTGTGAAGTCATGTCGATGATGATGATGATGATGGTGTAGGTGTAGGGGTGGTGGCGTCAGTGAGGTGGTGGTGACAGTGGGGTGGTGGTAGTGGCGAGTGAGGGAGAGTGATGGTGGGGATCGGATAGATCGGGAGATGGGGAGGATTTTTGGTCGTTGGCGGAACGCTCGCCGGGAAAACTTTCCGGCGGCTGTTGGGTTTTGGTGGTCGCTGGCGGTGAGGGTGGTGGCCGGATAAAGGGAGAGAAAAGTGTGTATAAGTGTGTGTGTGTGTATATTTGAGAGATGAAATGAAAAATTATTATAAGTTTTTATATTTATATAAAAACTTTTAATCTAAATGTAATATATTAAATAGTGGGGGGGGGTTGTTTTGTTAATATTATACAAGGACCAAAGTGAAAGTTTTAGGAAACTTTTATAATATATTGGTTCGGGACTCGTTTGAGCGACTTAACGAATGAATCAACGCACGAAACTTGCGCCATTGTTTTCTAAATCATTTTTCTGATAAAAATGAGTATTCACTCGACTAATTTTCGTAAACGTTTTATAAAATTTATTTAAAACGTTTATTATCTATTTTGTGACTTGGTTAAAAATAAAAAGAAATTTTAACTCGGATATTCGCGTTATCAACAACGCTTAAATAAGTAGAATATTAAGTAATTTTATTTAATATTTTTATTGAATAAATCGTGATAATTTAAAATAAATTTAATTATTTTTTTTTGTGCCGGTACCCGTTGTGTGTGCAGTTTTTAAAACTTTGCGGGGCTTGTTTTTAGCCTCTCTCTTCTGGCTCTGTTGTCAAGTTCTCGGGTAAAACTAAAAAGTTGTCTGAAATATCGTTTTACATCAAATTGCTTTAGGGTCCGGAGTCGTGAATACGCGATTTAGATGATCGAATCAAAAAGTCAAGTCGGACTCGAAAAGTCATAGGTTAAAATAGTCTTTTAAAATTTCAAAATTTCTCGGATGTTACAGTACCTACCCCTTAAAGAAATCTCATCCCGAGATTTAATTTGTGTTATCCGATTGAGTAACCAAGAAAAGATTTTTGATTTAATAGCCCAGTTCTAAACAAGACGCTGCTAACTTCATTCAGCAACGTTTGATGTTTCAGTACTCCTCGGAATAACAAAAGTTTTGGCTAGGTTTGACTAGAATATTTAATCCCTCAAAATGAGTATCTCAAAGGAAATCATTACAGGTCTTACGTCCGTGTACGGGCAGTGTGTAATTTCTGATATCCGTAATGATCGATGTTTAATAACGGACGAGGCTTATGGATGTAAGTATCCAACTTACTTTGCAGCGCTAGGATGTGTCTCGACCTAAGTCTGTTGTACTATTGGTCTGAAATGAATAGTTCGACTATCTCTTCCGTCGATAGATGTTTATCTGGTTTAAAGAGGGGTTGCATTACGCATTGGATAAAGTCGTACAAGTTGGGACCGCTCCAGGACCCAATAACAGTAACCATAACAATAATAACTTAGAACAAACGGTGATGGGACACGGGAAGTGAGAACGTTTCGAGAAACAATATCCCCATAATAAAGTTCAACAAATGGGAGGAGCTCGCAAGAGAGTTTATGCGATAGACGGCGGATTATGGTACTCAGTCGTTAGTTTGAGGACGAATCAACTCCATTAACTCAAGTGTGTAACAAGTCTGTTAGTTCCACGAACAGTTCGGGATCGCGAGGATTAGCAACGGCAAAAGTAATAACTTAAGAATGTGATAAGGTAGTTCCAAGTGAGGCCTTAATAATAATTGATAATAAATGAAACAATCGAAATAATTATGGTGCAAAACAAAACGCACCCTTTTTGTGTCTGATTATCAAACCAAAAAAACCCCTTTTTCGTGTTACAAAACCAAACGCACCCATTTCCGTGACACACACAAACCAAACGCACCCTTGTGCGTGGCTGTTAAGCCAAACACACCCTAATTTTTGGTAAACCCAAATCCAAACGCCCCTTTTTGTGTTTCTATACAACCAAACGCACCCTTATTGATTTACACAACCAAACCAACACCCCCTTACTCAGCCCCTGCTACTGCTACAACACCTTTTAACGGATTCTGATGATTGAGTTCGAGTTCATACTCGTGTCATATTGGATACCATTAAGCCCACTCATTTATAATTTATTATTTGCATAAAGAAGCGTCCCAATTTATGTAAATATATGTAATTGATAATACTATATGGTCGGTAATTTTACAATTTCTTTATTTAACTGAAGAGGTGTCCCAATCCTTTTAAATAAAGAGATTATAAATCATCCTACTTAATAATTTCTGATATAACACGCGTACACACAAAGTTTTCAAGGTGGTGAATGACAATACGATGCCGATGCTCTAATGAGTATGGAATGAGTATTTAAAACTCGTCTTCGGAGACGGGGAGTAAAACAATCAGGCGAGATCAACATAAAGTTCAAGATAGTTAATGAGTGCGGTTAGAGTAAATACGATGAAGGTCCTTATAAATGAGTTAACATAGCAATTATCGTATCAATCCTCCCATTACAAGTCCCGCCCATACAAGACTTGTAATACTCAATTCACACAATAAACCATGTGAAACAGAACTGTGACGGGTTTCGTTTACATAGCAATAATCATATCGAACCTCATATTACAATCGCCGCCCATACAAACTTGTAATACTTATATTCATAATAATCCCTGTAAACAAAACTAGACGGTCTTCGAGAAATACAATATATTATAAAGCTTATGAAGAAAAAATAATATCCTTCAGAGACCATTGTTTAAACTCACAATGTCTGAGAACGAAATGAGACCATTGTGCACTCACCTAATGTCTAAGAAGTTAAGACGAGACCTTGTATAACTCACGATTGTCTAGGTATCATTGAGACCATGTGTTGCAACTCACAATTCCTTAAGAAATGCTCTTGTATTTTAATATAAAGTATCTCATATATAAATAACCAAGCAGATATACGCAAAAGAATTAAGCATATATATTACATATATTTAAGTCACATAACACTTAATGCAGCACGTAAGGTAAGCACATAAGCCAAGTACGTGTATGCACTTTGAAATGTTTGATGTGATCATGAATGTGAAAACGGTTATAGTCTAGGGTAAAATATGCAACCTAGTTCTCTATAACCATGGCTCTGATACCAATCTGTAACACCCCCAAAATGTGTCGCAGCGGAAATATGGCCGGGGGCGTTACTTCATAATACAATAGCACAAGATACAAGAGAACGACCTCTAAATGTGTCCCTTTGAAAAAAGTAATCTCGCTCGATTGATTTCTTTTGAAATTGATAATAACATTTGTCTCCATAAATGCATCGAACCATGAAAAGTTTTGAAAATAATCCAACGAGATTTGATCATTTGTATGTAAGTAGAAATACATAAATGAAATCTTGTCAATTTTAGACTCCATTGCACATCAAGTAAGCCAAGCATCTAATTCACCTGAGAAAAACATGCTTAAAAGTGTCAACATTAAAGTTGGTGAGTTCATAGAGTTTTGTAAGTATAAATGTAAATGTTGGAATCCAAAGATTTATAAAGAATGCGTGATCAATTTAATGTCACCAAAAGTACAAATCTTATCCCAAAGATTTATAAAGAATGCATGACCAATTTAATGTCACCAAAATGTACAAATTTTATCCCAAAGATTTATAAAGAATGCATGACCAATTTAATGTCACCAAAATGTTTCAAGTATGTATTGCCACTTTATTCCAAGCAACGTAATATCCCCAGTGTGGTAATAAACCATAGAATTCATTACCCAAGTTCATGCAACCGCTACGTAGACTTAATTGTATGCCAATCTTTTCAGGCACTGTAAGTGGTTCATTTCATGTGAACGTTGTTGCGCTGGCCCTGAGTCTACCAAGCCAGTCGCGATCCGATATTGGTTGTGCTGGCCCTGAGTCTACCAAGCCAGTCACGATCCGATATTTGTTGTGCTGGCCCTGAGTCTACCAAGCCAGTCATAATCCGACATTTATACACTGTCGTTAGCCTAAGTGATATCTAATAACCCGAACGGGATTGTCAATCCCGAATAGATCTATTTTATAACATTCGCGCTCACCCTCCAAGTGATTCACAGTTCATGCAACCTAAGCTAATCCGTAATCATTTCAAAAGTAAAGTACATATATTTGTGACCAAAAATGAAGTCAAGTAATATATCCCATAGCGAGCTATGTAAATGAGTATGTGAACCAATTTGTAATCAACCAGGTAATTGTGTTTGTAATGAATTGCAAAATCAAGTATGTAAACCAAGTGTGTAAAATAGTATGTAAAAGATATTGTAAACGAATATGTAAACAAGTTGTGTTGAGCATGTATTCTCCCCCGAGATTTGTAAAGCAATTGTAAAACAAGTGAAAGAGGGGCTATAAACTCACATCGATGATGAAGAACGATTGGCGGGAATGCGCGTATTAAGCGCCAGACAAAACGAAAACTGAAACGGCTCGACCAAGAAGTTGCAGCTTATCTTAACGGTTATATCCTACTAGCCTAGGATGATGTATTTGGGTTCCCGATGAGTGAGTACATCAACGCGACACGTTGATTAAAGATTTAGATTTAAAGTTGGAATAGTTTGGTGGTTGGTTAAATAAATAAATCAAGAAGCATATATAATTCATATGGTGAATCATATAACAATGTATGTAATATATTCCGTATCTATTACATATGAAAATAAGTAATTATATAAATTCAATATGGTTAATTAAATAATAAGACAAACAATCAGATGAATAATTTGAAGTATATAATACTTTGCAAATATTGTTTAAGAAACGTGAGTAAATGATTAAACAAAATCATTCGACACGTTTTAGAAAATCACCACTTAAATAAATAAAAAGTTCTTAGCATAAAAGTAATCGTACGTTTTAAAGTTACAAACCATGTACACTATGTTTTTAAAGCTTTTACAAAGGTTATGATGTTAATTTCTAGTTGACAATTATAAAATTATAAAATAATATTTTATAATCTAGTATATTGTTTCCTTGACGGTTTGCTAAATAGTTATCCCATTTAAAAAGTATAGTTTCCGTTTGTTTATCCGGTTATTGAAATATTACAAACTAATAATCTTAAAATTTATATAACTTAACCTTTTTCAATCTATTTGTGTTGCAAACCCAAACAACCCCCTTAAGGTTATTATAATCGCAAAAGTGAAGATAATAAATAAAGTATTTATTTAACCATTCCACCATTTAGATCCGGTTTTTAATATTTACAAAACCTTATATTATATTTATTAGTCGGTTTATATATAAACCAAACGCACCCTACTCGCTTTTACTAAAAACCAAACGCACCCTACTCAGTTTTACTAAAACCCTTGTCCCAAACACCCCTGTTTGGGTGTTAAACCCAAAACCAAACACACCCTCTTACGGTCTCATTAAACCAAACGCCCCTTTTTGGTGGTGGCCGCCACCCACACGCACCCTACGGTGGTGGCTGCCACCCCAAACGAACACCCATTTCATGTGTCAATAAACCAAACACGCCCTTACGGCTAGACCTTATATCCAAACGCACTCTTGTGCTTCCACTGCCGACCAAAACGCACCCTATATGGGTTTGTTAACAAAAATCAAACGCACCTGTGTGCATCTATGAACCATACGCACATCATGGTGGTCGAGAATAAAGCCAAACGCACCATGTGGTGGCTGAGAACAAGGGCAAACGCACCCTCGTTGGTGACATGTAAAACCGACGCACCCTTTGTTAACCTCCTAACAAAACGCACCCTACAAGGTGGCTGTTGAGCCAAACGCACCCTAATCGGTGCCGAAACAAAACAATCACAGTCTCTTGCTGCTGACCCGTAAACCACACGCACCCTCGAGGTGCCGCAAGACAATCATCCGATCCAGAGACAAATAGCAAAACACCCCTCGGGTGTTTTGTATTAAACCACGCGCTCCCTTTGTGGGCTGGCGACTGACGGCGTGGTGATTTAGGTGATGATGGTGAGTTGCATGCGATGTGAGGATGTTGGTGGTAGGGTTTCGGGTGGATGCGACGTCAGTGATGGTGGTAACGGTGACAGTGGGGTGGTGGTTAGTGGCATGAACGGTGAGGGGAGTGATGGTGGGGAATCGGAATAGATCGGGAGATGGGGAGGATTTTTGGTGTTGGCCGGAAAAGCTCGCCGGAAAACTTTTCCGGCGGCTGTGGTGGTGGTCGCCGGCGGTGAGGGTGGTGGCCGGATAAAGGGAGAGAAAAGTGTGTATAAGTGTGTGTGTGTGTATATTTGAGAGATGAAATGAAAAATTAATATAAGTTTTTATATTTATATAAAAACTTTTAATCTAAATGTAATATATTAAATAGTTGGGGGTTTGTTTTGTAAATATTTTACAGGGACCAAAAGTGAAAGTTTTAGGAAACTTTTATAATATATTGGTTCGGGACTCGTTTGAGCGACTTAACGAATGAATCAACGCACGAAACTTGCGCCATTGTTTTCTAAATCATTTTTCTGATAAAAATGAGTATTCACTCGACTAATTTTCGTAAACGTTTTATAAAATTTATTTAAAACGTTTATTATCTACTTTGTGACTTGGTTAAAAATAAAAAGAAATTTTAACTCGGATATTCGCGTTATCAACAACGCTTAAATAAGTAGAATATTAAGTAATTTTATTTAATATTTTTATTGAATAAATAGTGATAATTTAAAATAAATTTAATTATTTTTTTTTGTGCCGGTACCCGTTGTGTGCAGTTTTCAAAACTTTGCGGGGCTGTTTTAGCCCTCTTCTGCTTGTTTTCAAGTCTCGGGTAAAACTAAAAAGTTGTCTGAAATATCGTTTTACATCAAATTGCTTTAGGGTCGGAGTCGTGAATACGCGATTTAGATGATCGTTCTTATAAGTCAAGTCAGACCCTAAAAGTCAAAGATTGAAATCGTCATTCAAAATTTCGAAAATTCTCGGATGTTACAGTACCTACCCCTTAAAGAAATCTCGTCCCGACATTTAATTGGTGTTATCCGATT